>PVLC010002946.1:0-16338 GCA_004027655.1 Graphiurus murinus
CTGCGGAGACGGGCTTCTTTGCTCTCTCTGGTCGGTCTTCCGGGTTCTGCTCAGCTGTATTCCAGTTTTCGCAGCGTTTTCCACCTTTTTGTTGCTTTTTTTCTTTTTTCAGAAAACTGGATCCACGACTGCTTTGAATCGAGCTCACAGCGGCTCTTGAGACGTGTCTCACTCCGTCGCCATCTTCCCGGAAGTCCCCCTATTTTATTTTTAATTTGGAAAAAAAAGGTCTTGCTAAGTTGCTGAGACCTTGCAATGTTGCTGAGGCTAGTCTCAAACCTGCGATCCTCCTGTCTCAGCCTCCCAAGTACTGGGATTACAGGTGCGCACCACCATGCCTGGCTAGGGATCTGCTTCTTGTTCAATGCAAGTGGTTTTTCCAAGAATTCAGTCCCTCTCTGGGTTCTAGAGTACACATCTCAGATGGGGTAAGAGCCTCAAGTTCCCCACTGGCTGTTGGCTAGAGGCCTCTCCACTTGGTGCTATGTGGGTCTATGAAAGGCATCCATAACAGAGCTTCATCAGAGCTTGTGAGGGAGAGTTCTGGTTTCCTGTTCCTCAAGTAAGAAGCTTGGAGGTCGCCATTCCACCCTAACAAGAAGTAAAAAGCTGAATAACTGGAAAAAAAAAAAGACTCTTCTTAGAATTAGAATTATAGAGGCTATACGGTCCCTAGGGAAACCTCTGTCCCTAAAATTGAAGAGACAAGTGGCTACAGAGAATGGCAACTAACCTACTGAAACTCGTTAGCAAGAACTTCTGTGGAATTAGTGCCAAGAACCTGAGCTGTAATTGAGGAGTTGCTGGAGGCTAAATGTGAAAAAGTCGAGAGTTAAAAACTCCAGGGGGATCCAGGCATAGGGGACCCTTGCGCTTTTGTGAGACTTGCCTCTAGGAGATTAATAAGATCCCCACATTAAATATCAGAGGAAAAAGAAAGACCTCTGGTGCTTTCAGCAGAGGAAGGGAAAGAAATCATTTTGAAATATGCCAGGGCATTCCGTTCTTAACAGGGCCTTCCCACACGAGAGAAATGATTTAACCAGAGCCTAATCTGATGGAGGGTCTTCTTCTCCTCCTCCCTCACTCCTCCCCAACCCAGGGGTGCTCTGCCACTGAGCTTTATCATCATCCCTTTTTATTTTGAAACAAGGTCTTGCTAAGTTGCCCAGGCCGGCTTCGAAGTTGTGATCCTCCCACCTCAGTCTCCTGAGTGTTGGGATTACAGGTGCATCACCATGCCCAGCTTCTCAGTGGAATTTTTATCAGAGCTTAACTGACCTGGGGGAAGGGAAATAGGCAATTCCAGCAACTCTAGCCATCCGGTAGCACCTAAGGCAAAGGAAAGAGGGACTGAGAAGCATCCATGAATTTTATAGTTCAGAGGTATGGGCTCACCGAAAGACTGAGACCTAATCATAGAACTGTAGAATGCTTCCCCTTCACATACACCTTCCCACCTCATTGCTAAAGGCCGAGTTATAGTATTTCCTTTTACCTACTATGTCATGTCCAACTATGAAGACAAAATTACAAGGCAGGCTAAAATGCAAATAAACAAACAAACATGGTCTTGAGAAACATAGCAAGCATCAGAACCAGATATAGTGGAGATGTTGGGATTATCAGAATAAAAATTTAAAATAACTGTGATTAAGATGCTAAAGGCTCTAAGAGAGAAAGTAGACAGCACAGAAGAACATAGAGGAAAGCACGTAAGCAGAGAGATGGAAACTCAAAGAACCAAAAAGAAATGCTAGAGATAAAAGACACTGTGAGCAAAATGAAGAGATGCCTTTGGTGGATTTACTGGACACAGCTGAGGAAAGAATCCCTGAACTTCAGGATACGTTAATAGAAACACTGAAAACTGAAAAGCAAAGAGAACAAAGACTGAAGGACAAAAAAAAAACAACAACAAAAAAAAAACAGACAGAACAGAGCAGAATATCCAAGAACTGCAGGACAACTATAAAAAGTACGGCACCTGCATAATGAGAACACCAAAAGAAAAAACAAAGAAACAGCAGAAATAGGCAGAACAATAATGACTGACAATCTCCTCAAATCAATGCTGGATATCAAACCACAGATTCAGGAAGCTGTTCATGAAGAAGAACAAATGCAAAAAATAAACAAATGACAAACCACACCTAAGCATATCATTTTCAAACTACAGAAAATCAAAGATGCAGACCAAGCCAGATGGAAGTCGGAATCTTCATGCACTATAATCTCAAAGGCGACATCCCATCTCTTTTGCTATATTTTGTCCATTAGAATCCACCCACTAGCCTGATCGGTGGTGCATGGCTGTAATCCCATCTACTCAGGGGGGCTGAGGCAGGAGGATCACAAATTTGAGGCCCATCTGGGCAGTTTAGGGAAACACTCCCTCAAAATGAAAAAAATAGGGCTAGGGATATAGCTCAGAGGTAGAATGCTCCTGGGTTAAATTCCCAGGAAGGAGGTCATCGGGGACCACTTTGGATGCTCTCTATGGCAGAGTGTCTCCAGGACCTCCTGGTGCTCAGATTCTATGAATACTCAAGAGAGGAGACATTGTTCTATTCCCAACCTCCAAGATTCTTAGCCAAACCTCATGGCTCTGACATAATTCTATATCTGAGAGTTAGCCAGCATGAAAAACAGTTGAACAGGAAAATCTTCTTATTCAAACGAGTTGGATTGTGAAAAGAAAACATTGCTTCTTCTCTCTTTCTGAGGCAGCTGTCATCAGAGGACTTTGCTGGCACGCCAGATATCATTCTAGCGTGGCCATGGAAAATAGGTCTTTGAAACCGGGCATGGTGGCGCACGCTTGTAATCCCAGCATTTGGGAGGCTGAGACCTGAGGATCCGGGTTCACGGCCAGCCTCAGCTACCTAGTGAGGCACTCTGCAACTTAGTGAGATCCTGTTTCAAAATAAAGAATAAAAAATAGGGCTGGGGGTATAATTCGGAGGTAGAAAGCCCCTGAGTTCAATCTCCAGTACCGAAAAAAAGAAAATAGGTCTTTGTTTAGATTACGGCAGAAACACACACACCGAAGCCAGCCTACCCAGAGAACCAGGTGGATTGGAGGTCACTTTCCGCAATGCCAAGAGGACTGTCACCATCCAAAGGTTGCTCCTGAGTTCTCACTGTCTTTAGAAAATAATTGAAGTTGGAGGATTATTCTCAGAACCTCTGTGAGTTGTTCATATTTTCTCTGGAATGGTATGATTTTCTTAAGATATCTAAAGTATGTTATACCTTGGCCTGGCTCAAATCTGCAGAATAACATAGGTCTCCAAATGCTGAGGTCTGTTGGGCTGATTTGAATTAAGTGAGATACTCCCCTCGCGGAAGAAAATGGTAGCCAAGTTTTCTTTGTCATACACAAAAATCTTGTAAAGCAGTCACAGATTCTTTTGAAAAATCTGTTTTAATCATCCAAAGTCCGTATTTCCTTCGCTGATAGCCCTCTTTGTGACCATGAACCCATGACCTTTTCTTGCCTCTGAGAGTTCTAGCCAGGAAGCCCATCCCACTAGTGTACAGATGGGGTTCATCCACTAGGAATCTGCAGGGACACTGAGCCGCGTCAGCATCCTAGATATGCAGGAAAAGGCGACTTAGCCTGGGCAACTTAGCAGGACCCTGTCTCAAAACAAAACTCTAGAAATGGCTGGGGATGTAGCTTAGTGGTACAGTGCTTGCCTAGCATATGGAAGGCCTTGGGTTCATTCCCAGTAATACACATACACACACAGAGTTTAGTTTTTTAATCTTGCTATTAAGCATTTTCTGGTATTATCTGGGACCATGGTGGTATTTGCAGAAAAAGTTCCCCCTGATGAATGTTAAATGAATTGATGTTCCTGGATTTATAATACTCCTGTAGATTGTTAGTGATTAATTTTTCAGTTAGGTAGTGAGTCCTCTGTCTTGCCATTTAGATTTTCTCTCGGCCTTTCTATCCGGCATATATAGTAACCTGTGGTTGGAAACTCAAGGAGGGGAGGTCAGTATAATAGAACCAATGATGACATTTTTGTCACTTACTATCTTTCCCCTCTAAGCAGGCTTCCAGCCTCTTAGCTGTTTTGAGGGTTGCTTTCGTTGTTATTTGTGGTGCTGGGGATTAACCCCAGGGGTGCTCTGCTACTCAGCTACATTCCCAATCCCCTTTATTTTTCTTTTGAGACAAAGTCTCCCTAAGTCATTGAGACTGGCCTTGAATTTGTAATCCTCCTGCCCGGGCCTCTCCCACCCCTAGTGGCATGTGCCAACAAGCCAGGCTTGAGGGTTGGTCTTATATGAAGATATTAAGATGTATTTTAAGTATATTACAAGTCGGGCATGGTGGCTCACACCAGTAATCCCAGCACTTGGGAGGCTGAGATAAGAGGATTGCAGGTTCAAGGACAGCCTCAGCAATGGAGCGAGAGATTCAGCAACCTAGGAAGACCCTGTTTCAAAACAAAAAAATAAAAAAGGTTGGGGGTGTAGCTCAGAGATAGAATGCCCCTGGGTTGAATCCCAATATTCCTCCAAGTAAAAAATAAAATGAAAATATATTACATACATAAAGGTTGGGGTTTTCTTTTTTAATAAAGAAAAGAAATGGCTGGGCATGGTGATACATACCTGTAATCCCAGTACTTGGGGGGCTGAGACAGGAGGATTGAAGGTTTGCAGCCATCGTCAGCAGCTTAAGTAAAGCCCTCCCATTTCAAAATAAAATAAATCAATAAAATAGGACTAGGGGTATAGCTCAGAGGTAGAATGCCCCTGAGTTCAATCCCTAGCACAAGACGGAAGGAGGGAGGGCGGGGACTAAAGAGATCCCTCCCCCTTCTGCAAATGACAGACCAGTGGAGCTCACAGCACAGACCTGACCCAGAGGCCAGGGCGAACCACCCCGGAGCCCCCAACCCACAGGAGGTTCCTGCAGCACCTTAAGCACAAGCACCGAGCCTGATGCGGCATGGTACTCGGGTGCTCGGTCGGTTTCCCCCTAAGTACCTCCTGTCTCTAAGGATGTCATCTCTGCGGTGAACTTTACTGAAAACCAGTCCCTTGGTGTGGCCCCTGCGCATGCGCCCTTGGGTTCTCTCCCTCCCCCCTGGCAGAAGACACACGTGCTGCCCTCTTGGAGCACAGGGCACCACGCTCAGCTCCTGGGGGACATCCTTCAGAGAAACATTGTGCTGGATCCGTGACCCAAACACAGCCCACAGCAGGAAGGTCCCGCTCGCTCTCTGGGCCCAGAGAGCTGAGGGCCCGCCACCCACCAGGAGCAGCTGCGCGGCTATTTTTAGCAGCCACCTGACTTCAAGGCCGGGTGGAGACAGCCGCTTCGCACCCCTCTCAGGAGGCATGGGGGCGGGGCATGCCCTTGGCTTCTAACACCTAGAACACCTTTGGAATCTGCAAAAGCGACTTTTTTGGAGGCTACTCTCGACAAATGGTAAAAATAAATAGCAACACAGCCAGCTGTCAAGCTGTGACTTATTTCTACCTGGTCTTGGCTGGAAGCTTCATGAGACAGGTCTGGCCAGCTGCCTGACGGCCACCTAGATATCTCATGTTCCTCGTGTTTAGAGAAGACTCTCGTTTTCCCCAAACCTCACCTCTGCCTGTCTGTCTGTCTGTCTGCCTGTCTGTCTTCTGTCTGTGGCATGTCCAGTTACCTGAGCCAGGAACAAGAGGTCAGCCCTAACTACCTTCCCATCCTTTCCTGTTTGACCCCTACACCGTGCTGGTCAACTCCCCCTCTGCATTCACTGCCTGCTCCTGCCCAGGTCTCCTTGGCTTTCCCCTGTGTCCGCCCTTCCAAGGTGACTTCTAAAACCGCATCTCTCTCTCTCTCTCTTCTGTCTCTGGGATTTTGTTTTGTTGTTGTTGTTTTGGTTTTGTACTGGGGACTAAACCCAGGGGCATTCTACCGCTGGGCTACAACCCCCAGCCCCCCATTTTTATTTTTTTATTTTGAAACAGGGTCTCACTAAGTGGCAGAGGGCCTTGCTAAGTTGCTGAGGCTGGCCATGAACCTGTGATCCTCCTGTCTCAGTACTGGGATTATGAGTGTGTGCCATCACATCTGGCTATCTCTGGGGTTTTTTGTTATTATAACTTATAGAAGCTGGGTGTGGTGACACATGACTGTAATCCCACTATTTGGGAGGCTGAGACAGGAGGATTGCAAGTTCAAGTGCAAGTTCAAGGCTAGCCTCAGCAATTTAGGGAGGCCCTCAGCAACTTAGTGAGATCGTTTCCAACTAAAATATATACACACACACACACACACACACACGCACACATACACACACACACACACACACACACACACACACACACAGCTTCTATGGTGGATTTTTAGTCAGGCATGGTGATGTATGCCTGTAATCCCAGCACTTGGGAGGCTGAGACAGGAGGATTGCAGGTTTGAGGACAGGCTTAGCAATGTAGTGAGACTCAGCAACCTAGTGAGACCCTGTTTTAAAAATAAATAAATAAATAAAAAGGACTGGCAATGTAGCTCAGAGGTAGAGTAACCTTGGGTTCAGTCCTCAGTACCACACAAAATAAATAAAGAATAGGTATATTATATATCCTTATACATTATACACATTTTATTATATATGAACAGAACTACCTAGCACTGGAATTTTGGGGTAAAAGGGTCTGTACATTTATAATATTGATAGATTTGCCAAACTGCACTTGCCTTCACTAACTATGGATTAAAATTTTTAAATCTTTGTCAATTTGATATGACCCCCCCCCAAAATGGAGATACTTTTACAAAATACTTATGAAGAAATAAGTTCCATTACTGACCAATACAGAATGTATTTTTCAACAGCCCAAAGCCTATCAGAGAAGTCTATAGTTCTTTTCCCTGAGATTGTGTAACTCAGGGTTGTAAGATTTTCCCCCAGTATCGGCTTATGAGAAATGACTATTTATTGTTAACTGTCAGTGAACATCTAGCGATGGAAGCCCGACCCTATTTATAGTAGCACCCAAGAGTCACGACATATAATTATGATGGGTCATGGTTACAAGGCAGCCGCGGAGATTTTCATCCTGTGATTGAATGACCAAAAAGGATGTGCCATGTTGCAAAGTTCAGTTGAAAACGGGTAAGATTCCCAGTGGGGGGCACTCTCAGAGCTGGGGCGGAGGTCTGCCCACCACCCATGCAACGATCAAGTGCAGAAGCCAGGCTAAGTGCTATACAGGGCCAGCAGAGCACAGTCCACAGGGGGGCCCCCAGGGGGGGCTGCCGGGGGGACACCCCCTAGTAGATGGCACTCCAAACTCTTTCATAAGGAAGCTCAGGCTTTTCTGAGATACTGGGTGGGTGGGGGTTGGTTTGTTTGTTTTATTTTGCTTATTTTTTGTTTGCTTGCTTGCTTTTTTGTTTTTGAGCTTTGAGTTATGAGCCAAGTCCAGATATTACTGCATTGCCCACATACCCATCCCCAGAAATAGGTTTAAATCATCATGCTAATAGGAAAAGAAATTGTAAAATGATTTCATTATCTCAGATGCCAAGGACTAATCTAAATCAATCCAATATCTATTCTTTTTGAAATGCTCCTTTCTAAATATTTGAACGGGGAGAATTTCATATTGAAGTTTCTTTCTTAAAGAAACTGAAACCAAGACCCAATATTATGTAAAACAGAGAATTCCTTCAAAGGAGAAACAAAGCTGGGGTCCCCTCCGCTGTCTGTACGTTCAGCATGACATTGAAATGCTGACGGTAATGTCCGAGAAGGACAAGAAATAGAGGCATCTGCATGGGGAAGCCATGAAGAATCCCTGAGAGATAGCATTATTATTTACTTATAAAACCCAAGAGATGAGAGGTGATGAGGAGTTATGGATAAATCCACAAAATATGGTGATATTCTTTATACTATAGTATACACAGAAAAAGACATTCCATTCTAAACGAGTAATAAAAAATTCTCAAGTACTGATAATATCTTGGAACAAAAAAACTATTATCTTCTTCTAAGAAATAGAAAACACCATAATAGGAAAAAGAGAGACATTCGAAAAGGGCGAAATTTGTTCTGCTTCTGCTTCAGAAGAGAATACAGCAAAGATAATATATCTTAAATTAGCATGTGAATTTGATGTGAATTAAAGTTCCCTTAAGATCATTTCTACAACTTGATAACTAATGTGGAATTCATCCAAAAGAATAAACAGTTAAGAACAACAAAGTTTTTTTAAAATTTATTGATACGCTCTATTTGATTTTGAAGCACACAATAAGTCTTAACGACATTGTGTAGTATTGACTTCAAAACAGGGAGAGGAAAAAAGTCACTAGTTGAATAAAATGGATATGCCAGAAATATATTCAACTGCTTTGGTGGAAAATATATTGGGGAAGAAGAGGTGGGAACGCTCCATATAACAATAGAAAAGAAGAAGCATTATTTATTCATTTTTATTTTTATTTTTATTTTTTTGGCAGTACTGGGGATTGAACTCTGGGGCATTCTACCTCTGAGCTATACTCCCAGCCCTTTTCTTTTTTTTTATTCTTTATTTTGAAACCGGGTCTCACTAAGTTGTGGAATGCCTCACTAGGTAGCTGAGGCCGGCCTCGAACCCGGATCCTCCGGTCTCAGCCTCCCAAATGCTGGGATTACAAGCATGCACCACCACGCCTGGCAAAAGAAGCATTATTTAAACAGAACTGTAGGAAAAACTTGGGAAGAATTATTGAGAAATTGGCTTTTTTTTTTGGCCTGCAGTTGCTGGTTTTGTGTAGTTTATTGTTGTTGCTGCTGCTGCTGCCTCTGTGGGTTCCTGGCAAATACTGGACGGAATTCTCCCCTTACCTCACTTAGAGAAGGCACCAGCCTTTGTGTCCCGATGTTCCTGACTCCTGAGTCAGCAAAAAGGCGAAAAGGGAGCCTTGTGTCGGAGAAGATGCTCCTGGTCCTTCTCTTTCTGTGCCAGAACTTGATCATATGGCCACACCAACTTCAGGCTGAGAAACCCTGTCCTGACTCTAGGCCATGTGCCTGGCTAACGATTGGTGATGCTGTTCCTGGTAAAAGGAGGGAAGGGACATTAGGAGACAACCAGCCAGTCACAGCCAACAACCACCACGTGTCTTCCTTATTGCCTAAGGCACTTTGAGTTGGTTTCCTGTGGCTTGCCATAAAACACATCCCAATAGATGCAACCTCATAAACTCCTTACCTGCGGTCTCCAATCACAGGCTGAAGGTCAAAGGCAAGAAGCCCTTCCCTGGGAGTGTCTCGAGGTCTTCGGGCTTGGGACGGCACCTGGCATAGAGAGGCACTTGATAAGCATTTGCTGCATTCAGCAAAATTAACTAACAGCATTCCGACTGAGAGAGTTCAATAGAATCGTGGCTTTCTGACTTGTCAGCTCTGGCCTCCGGCAAGTCATAAAACCTGTGGGCCTCGGCTTCCTTGCATATAAATGAGAGAAGTAATATCTGCCTCCAACACTGCTGTAAATGTTAGTTAGTGGCCATGTACCTGGCACATACCCACATGGTTCGTGTTTCTCTCTCTCTCTCTCTCTCTCTCTCTCTCTCTCTCTCTCTCTCTCTCTCTCTCTCTCTCTCACACACACACACACACCATGTAACCATATATAAGTGTTTTCCATCACAATTATTTACATTAGACGTTTCAAAGGCCCCCTGAAGTTGAGAGAAGAGGGATCTTTGGCAATGTTTCAAACACACGCGGACTCTCCAGGCCATTCTTAATTCTCATTCGTAGGAAAACATGACTGCTGGGTTCAAAGAAAAGAATACTTTGAAGAACGTTTTCACCACAACACTGAAGGCTTCTTAGATATCAAATCGTTACCTTAGTGAGTACAGGGTGAATGAATCACAACATATGTTTTGCATTGATCTCCAAGCCCTGCGGGTGCAAAAGCTAACGAGGAAGTGTGCTTGGCGTTCTCTAGCTGCCGAACGGCTGGAAGACAGCAAGGCCGTTCTGCTGAGCCCAGAATGACCCTGAACTTAGCAAACAGACCAAGCGCTGGAGCCCAGGTCTTTACCACACTCAGGACTCCGACTGGCTTTGGTGTGTGACCTTTTCTTGTTTGTTTGTTTTCTTTGGTTTGGCCCATGAACCTGAGGGAGGAAACAGCCCGCCCTCTTTGTCCCTTGTCCACTCTCTCTCCAGGTCTGAACACAAGACGACAACGCCTCTCTGGGGAAGATGTCCTGTAGTAAGAAAGGAGACCTCCCGTCAGCGCCAGGAACTCGGAGTTCACTTTTAAGTCATAGAGAAAGCTTTTAGCAAGAGAGGCTCAAAAAAGATTGAAAGCTGGGTACAGCGTTGCATGCCTGTAATCCCTGTGCTTGGGGGGCTGAGATGGGAGGATCACAGGTTCGAGGCCAGCACAGTAACTTAGCAAGATCCTATTTAGAAATAAAAAGTAAAATAGAGCTAAGAGTGTAGCTCAGAGATTAAAACAAAACAAAACAAAAAAACCCTGGGGTCAATCCCCTGTGCCACAGAAGAAAAAGAAAGAAGGAAAGAGAAAGAACGAAAGAAAGAAGGAAAAAGAAAGAAAGAAAAAGGAGAGGAGTTAAGGGGATGCTGGAATGTTCGTAGTCAACCTGCCCAGCCTCCTCATTTGGCATCTGTCTCAGGAAGGGCGCGCAGTACACTACGTGGGAACTACAAGGCAAGTTTCTGAGTTCACAGTCCACTGCCCTCTGGCACAGCAGTGTTTAAAAAAAACAAGGGAAAAAGTCTATTTGCAAAGGTGACACATTCACTTGAGTGTGCTGAGCTCTCCCTCCCTCGCCTTGCCCAGGTGACGCTCTCTCTGACTGGAGGGGCGAGCCAGGAGAGGCTTATGATCGTCCAAGGTGTCAAAACTACTCAGAGGCACGCATGCTCCAACCACACTGCTTTTTCCCCTCTACTCATGGACATATCAAACAAAATGATTTTGTTTCGTGTGTGTGGTTGAACCCAAGGGCATTCTGCCTCCATGCTACACCCCCAGCTACTCTGGAGACTGGGACAGGAGGATCGCAAGTTGTATGCTAGCCTGTGCAACTTAGCAAGACCCTATCTCTAAATTAGATTAAATCAAATCAAATTCAATTAAATAGGACTGGGGAATGCATCTCAGTGGCAAAGAGCTAGCCCACCATGTACAAGGCCCTGGGTTCCATTCCCAGTACCAATAAACAATTTAAATGGCAGGGCTGGGGCTCTGTCCAATGTTGACTTTGCAGTATTGACCAACAGTTGGTACTTTTGGACTTTGTGAAGGCATTGACCTTTCCTAGCTGGGCATCGTGGCATACACCTATAATCCCAGTACTTGGGAGACTAAGACAGAAAGATCACAGGTTTGAGGACAACCTTAGCAACATAGCAAGACTCTCAGCAACCTAGTGAGACCCTGTTTCAAAACAGAAAATAAAAGGGGCCAGAGGTGTAGCTCAAAGGTAGAATGCCTCTGGGTTCAATTTCCAGTACCAAAAAAAAAAAGAAAGAAAAAGAAAAGAAATTGACCTTTCCTTGGCCTTTAAGTAGTTGCCCAGAACCAGAAATGTGTTGGAATTGGCTCATATTAGCTCAAGAGAGCAACTCCTTAAAGTTTTAGATATTTAGTAAACTGAGTGTTAAAAAATATCCACTATTAAAATTAAATTATATTAATGAGACTGTCAGTAACTTAGTGAGACCTTGTTTCCAAATAAAAAGCAAAATAAAGGGCTGGGGGTATAGCTCAGAGGTATTCAATCCTTAGTACCACATACACAAAACTTATATAAACTTACAATTAAGTTATAGTTTTCAAAATGTAATGAATACTCAAAATACATATACCAATATCTTATTTACTAATATCTTACTCGCATCTAATAATTCTATTATCTTGAGATTACTTGGGCTGGTTGTCTCTGTATGGTGGAAATACCATAAAACAGTGGATCACTGGGTTTCTCTGCCCACCTCTGCTTGTACTGACTGGTAGCCTGGAACCAGCCATGGAGTGAGTATTTGCCCCACAAAAATTGGAAAAGACAAAACACTATACTACAAATTACCCAGGTGTGGTGGCACACACTTGTAATCTCAGTACTTGGGAGACTGAGACCGGAGGATCGCAGGTTCGTGGCCAGCCTCAGCTATTTAGTGAGGCCCTCGGCAACTTAGTGAGACCCTGTTTCAAAATAAAGAATAAAAAATAGGGCTGAGGGTGTAGCTCAGAGGTGGAATGCCCCCTGGGTTCAATCCCCAGTACAATAAATAAATAAATAGATAGATAGATAGATAGATAGATAGATAGATAGATAGATAGATAGATAAATAAATAAATAAATCATCACACCCTGGATCAAGGAGTGGAAAGAATGACCTTAAGAGACCACACAAGTGTTAACTAGTGTAAACCAAGGGTACAGGTCATGGTGACCAATACCACTTTTTTTTTCCCCTTTGTTGTACTAGGAAATGAACCCAAGGGGTGTAACTCTGTGGTAGCTTTTTTTCTTTTTCTTTTTTTTTTTTTTTGCAGTACTGGGGATTGAACTCAGGAGTATTCTACCTCCGAGCTATACCCCCAGCCCTATTTTTTTATTCTTTATTTTGAAACAGGGTCTCACTAAGTTGCAGAGTGCCTCACTAGGTAGCTGAGGCTGGCCTCGAACCTGGATCCTCCGGTCTCAGCCTCCCAAATGCTGGGATTACAAGCATGCGCCACCACGCCCGCTTATTTTTCATTTTGAAACAGCATCTTTTCAAGTTTCCTGACCTCAAACTTGTGATCCTAGCTGGGCATGGTGGTGTATGCTTATAATCCCAGTACTTGGGAGGCTGAGACAGGAGGATCCCAAGTTCAAAGCCAGCCTCAGCAACTTGTGAGGCCCTCTGCAACTTAGTGAGACCCTGTTTCAAAATAAAGAATAATAAAGGACTAGGGTTATAGCTTGGAGGTAGAATGCCCCTGGATTCCATCCCCAGTACAAAAAACAAAAAACCAAAACACGAAAAAAACTTGTGATCCTCCTGCCTAATCCTCCTGAGTTTTAGGAATTACACGTATGTACCACCATGCCCGGCAGCTGATGCCACTTTTAGACAGTGCAGACACACCCTCTGCCATAACTAACAGCAGATATAGCCTTATTATGAAAAAGTAGGATGAAGAAAATCGTGTTGGTATTTACCAATTTTCAAAGAGAAGGGTTTAACTTCAAGCGCCAAGCCTTAACACAAAAATGATTGCCAAGAGCAGGCAGTCAGCAGTATTTAAAGGTCACTCTCAAATCCGTAACATGCCTTCAGTCCCTCGGTGGCACCCTTGTGGCTCACGTATCCTAGCTGACACATAGGAAACGAATTGTTCTGGAGGCCCAGGGGACGGGGAGCTGCTCACCTGACAGGTGCGTTTGGAAGGCAAGTCGACAGGGGTGGCCAGAACCCCCCTCCCTCCCCTGCTCCCTGCCTCTCTGGGAGCAAGGATCCCCCAGTGAGCACATGTTCCCAGACCCTCTTTGTTCTGCTTCTCACAGAGGCCTCGTTACCCAGGCATTGCCTACGATGCAGTGGGGAAGCCTGTTGAATTCCTCGTCTCAGACCCAGGACACTCATTTACCCAGAAATCAGCCACATGTATTTGTGTATGGGGGAAGGGGGACCATATTGGGGATTAAACCCAAGGGCATTCTACCTCCATGCTACACCCCCAATCCTTTTTATTTTATTTTTGTTTTGTTTTGCAAAGGGTCTTGCTAAATTGCTGAAAGTCACACTACATTGCTGAGGCTGGCCTCAAACCTGCAACCCTCCTGTCTCGGCCTCCTAAAGTGTGCACTACCACACCTGGCTACTTTTTGGGTGCCCATTTGCCTTCGTCCTTTGTCTTCTCAGGGGATTCGGAATCCAGCAGGGAAGGGGGAATTCGTTCAGGACTTCCTGAGCTTGTCATGAGTCTAGGGGGATGTGGTTCCAAACCGTCTTCCAAGGACACGGCTGAGAAATTGTTGTGGGTAAGGTGGGAAGCTGTCTACACTCGCCCACGAGAGATTTCATATTAACAGTGCTGCTGTTCTCCTCTGTGGAAGTTTGGCATCTCAGCGGAGCCCGGCTCAGGTTGGCCCAGCTCCATAACAAGTTCCTAAAGAAAATCCTGGCTTTGGGTCCAATGCCTCCCCCACACCCGCAGCCCAGCTCCAGGCAGGGCGGGGAAGCCTTTGATCCAGACCCGGATCCTGTCCAGGCCCTTTTAAGTTTCATAGCTGCACATTAGCCCTCCCACACGCTCACCTGAGCTTGAAAGCACACGCTCCTGCCCCTAAGGGGCCGATCGCCAGTTCCAGACCCTCGCCAGAGAAGAGCGGTTTGGAATTGTTTTCTCCCTGTTTCTTTGAAGAGCCCAGTTGAGATCATCCTGCTGAGGGAAGACACTTCGATATTTGCTGGAGAGATGTTTACACTTGATGGTCCAGATAAAACAGACAAGTGAAGATCCCGGTGTACCCGCTGTGAATCTTGTCACCGAGGCCACCATTCAGAGCGTCCTCCCAACCTTCAGCCTGATGGCCCACAGGAGGGACTTCTAGGCAACTTATGCTAGGGGCTCCATCTCCAGGGAGGGGACACGCTCCTTCACTCGATGGTGGGCTGAGTAGCGCTCTCCCCCTGACTGAGGCCGCTGTCCCGCCTAAGCCCTCATTGGCCAGGGGTCCACAGGGTGGGTTGAGAGAGCTGCACTTTTCAGTCTTAGGGGAGAGATAACTCAAAATGATTAATCATTAAATGATTGAATGATTCTATGATTGAATGATTCTATGATTCTATGATTGCTTAAGGCCAGAGACACAGAGCATAAGAGGAAAAGGAAAGATTCGAAGGTAACGAAACTTTTCTTTCTTCCTTCCTTCCTTCTATCTTTCCATCCTTCTTTCTCTCTTGCTTTTTTTTTTTTTTTTTGGTGATACAGAGGATTGAACTTAAGGACATTCTACCTCTGAGCTACACCTTGAGCCCTATTTTATTATTTTAGTTTTAAACTGGTCTCACTAAGTTGTGGAGAGACTCACTATGTTGCTGAGGCTGGCCTTGAACATTTCCATCCTCCTGTCTCAGCCTCCCAAGAACTAGGATTACACCACACCCAGCTCTTTCCCTCTCTCCTTTCCTTTCTTTTCCTTCCTTCCTTCTCTCTGTCTCTTTCTTGTACTGGAGTTTGAACTCAGGACCTCATAATGCTAAGCAAGCACTCTACCACTGAGCTACATCTCTAGCCCATTTATTTATTTATTTATTTATTTATTTATTTATTTATTTATTTATTTATTTATTTAGACTGGTTCTTATTAAATTGCCTGGTCTGAGCTTGAACTTTACAATCCTCCTGCCTCAGCCTCCCAAGTCGCTGGGATTGGAGGCATGTGCGTCTGCACCTGGATGGTTACTGGGTTGCAACATGTGTCAAAAATCATTGAACTAAACAGTTAAAATGACACATTTTATGGTAAGAAAGTGATATGTCAATAAAGTCGATTTGCTCATTGCTCATGAAGTTCCTGTGTTCTGCTAAGTGGCGTGCACGGTGCTGATGGCTTTACCTGTCAGCAACCATCTCCACCCTGTCAGCCCTGGTTAGGCTGGTTAGGTGCCAGAAGGTCCAAAAACAAAACAACTGAATCGGTGAGATTCTGTGGCTGACACTTCTCACCATAAGAAATGGCTGTGTGTAGATCACCATGAGGTCCAGAGATGTAGCTCAGCGGTAGACCATTTGCCTAACATGCAGGAGGCTCCCAGCTTTAATAAAATAAAATGAAAATAAAGGATTGCTGCCAGGCATGGTGGTGCACACCTGTAATCCCAGTACTTGGGAGGGTGAGACAGAAGGACTGCAGGTTCGAGGACAGCCTCAGAAACTTAGCAAGACCCTGCTTCAAAAAAAAAAAAAAAAAAAGGAAAAGGGCTAGGGGTGTAGCTCAGTGGTAGAATGGCCCTGGGTTCAACCCCCAGTCCTCAAAAAAGAAAAAAAAAATATTACTGTTGACCAGAGGAATATTTCACAAGATTTGCATTTTGCTTTTTGGGCTTGTTTTGTTTTGTTTTTTGAGACAGAGTCTCACTAAGTTGCCCAGCCTGACCTTAACCATGTAATCCTCCTGCCTCAGCCTCCCATGTACTTGGGATTACAGTTGTATGCCACCACACCTGGATGTAATTCATAATGTGTGTGTGTGTGTGTGTGTGTGTGTGTGTGTGTGTGCGCGCGCGCGGTACTGGGGATTGAACCCAGGGGCATTCTACCTCTGAGCTACATCCCCAGCCCTAG
>PVLC010002946.1:16438-31731 GCA_004027655.1 Graphiurus murinus
GGTACTGGGGATTGAACTCAGGGGCGTTCTACCTCCGAGCTATACCCCCAGCCCTATTTTTTATTCTTTATTTTGAAACCGGGTCTCACTAAGTTGCAGAGTGCCTCACTAGGTAGCTGAGGCTGGCCGCGAACCCGGATCCTCCGGTCTCAGCCTCCCAAATGCTGGGATTACAAGCGTGCGCCACCACGCCCGGCTCCAGCCCTAGTTTTTTTAAATTCTTTATTTTGAAACAGGGTCTCACTAAGTTGCAGAGGGCCTCACTAAGTAGCTGAGGCCAGCCACAAGCCTGCAATTCCCCTGTCTCAGCCTCCCAAGTACTGGGATTACAAGCGTGTGCCACCATGCCCAGCTGGTAATTCATGATTTAAATGAATCCATTCTGAAGCCACTGGTACAGTACATTCAGAGATGTAGAGACAGAGAACTCTGCTAAGGCAGTGGTGGCTGGGGCGGGGTCAAAGCGCTGGCTGTCCACCCCGGCAGCCCAGCATTCTCTTAGAAATCCAAGAGAAGCAACACTGGGATGAAAGCCATGCAAGGAAAACTATCCCCCTTGTCCTACCTCGGCCTGTCATGGCAGGTGGCAACAGGAACGGCCTCTGCCGAAGACGTCCCTCTCCCGCTGGATGAGTTGCTGGCAGGAGGGGGCAGTGCAGAAGAGTCCGTCTCTCCAAAGTTAGGACTCCTGTTTGCAAGTAACAGGGTGTCACAGGAACCAGCAGCAAGCCGGTCGTGGTGTTGCACGCCTGGAATCCCAGGACTCGGGAGCCTGACCCAGGAAGATTGCAGGTTCGAGACCATACTCAGCAACTTCGCAAGACCCTGTTTCAAAATGAAAAAAGTCAAAAGGGCTGGGGGTGTAGCTCAGAGGTAGAATGCCTGTGGGTTCAATCCCCAGTGCAGGAGGGAGGCGGGGACCAGCAGCAGGACTGTAGATGCACCTTGGACACAGTAAGGGCCGGCGGCTTGAATAAGTGAGGACAACAGTCTCACTGTCTCCTCTTCCTGTTTCTCTGAATACTCACTCGCAGCAGTCCGCATTTGCTGCACAGCTCCCAGTCACAAGGCTTGCTCCCAGAGGGCAGTTACCCTGCGCTGGACTCGTGGTCCCGTGCTCAGCTCCTGGGGAAGCCGCTGGTGCTCTCCGTGGGCGTCAGCGGTTTTCTGGGGAGATTGAGTCACTCTGCATGGACTGTCCCAGACCTGGCAGGACATTGAACATATTGGCCCCTTAGCCATTAACTACCAGTCCCCTCCACCCTACCGATTGTGACAACTGTGGCCACCAAATGACCCCCTGGGAACACTGGTATCACAGTGTGAGAAGCATCACATTAGACGTTCCAACTGAGGCTTGGTGTCTGATTTCCAGAGAATTGCTTTTGCTTTTGCTTTTTTCCTTTTTGTGGCACTGGGGATGGAACCCAGGGCATTCTGTCTCTGAGCTACACCCCCAGCCCTATTTTTATTTCTTATTTGGAAACAGGGTCTCGCTAGGTTGCTGAGAGTCTCACTACTTGCTGAGGCTGTCCTCAAACCTGCGATCCTCCCGTCTCAGCCTCCTGAGTACTGAGATTACAGGCATGTGCCACCAAGCTAGTCTCCCCAGAGAATTTCTAACACTCATAAAATCATTGGCTCCTAAGAGGAATTTTTTCTGTGAATACATTTTAGAGGACAGAGGAACAGGGAACATGAAACAATATTTTCATTTCTTCATGATTTGGAGTCATTTATGTTTGTTTCTAAAAGCAAAATGTGTTTGAACTTTAGTTTTAAGTCATATCTTGCTCCCACTAAGTAGTTGATTTATTTTTCTTGCACGCTGGCTTAGTGATGAAATCAAGGATGTGGTAAATGTTTCTCTCTTCTTAATCAGATAATGTAAGTAGTCATCAAAATGGCAAGTATTTATTTGTGAGCCTGTTTTCTCCTTTGGAGTCATACAGCCAAACACTAGTGCAAATCAAATGTCCCTCCTTCAGGTCTGCCGGGGACAGAGGGGTGGGAGGGGGAGCAGAGAGAAAGCTCACCGAGTGAGGCAGGTTTGGGGGGTTTTGTTTGTTTGTTTTCTTCCGTAGAAAGTTGGTTTGGTAGCCAGGTGTGGTAGCGCACGCTTGTAATCCCAGCATTCGGGAGGCTGAGACTGGAGGATCCGGGTTCGAGGCCAGCCTCAGCTACCTAGTGAGGCACTCCACAACTTAGTGAGACCCTGTTTCAGAATAAAGAATAAAAAAAAATAGGGCTGGGGGTGTAGCTCGAAGGTAGAATGCCCCTGAGTTCAATCCCCAGTACCACAAAAAAAAAAAAAAAAAAAAAAAAAAAAAAAAAAAAAAATTTGCTAAAAGATAAAAATTAAAATTTTTTTTTTTTTTTTTTTTTTTTTTTTTTTTTTTTTTTTTTTTTTTTTTTTTTTTTTTTTTGCAGTACAGGGGATTGAACCCAGGGGCATTCTACCTCTGAGCTACACACCCAGCCCTATTTTTATTTTGAAACAGGGTCTTGCTAAGTTGCTGAGGCTGGCCTCAAACCTGAGAGCCTTCTATCTCAGCCTCCCAAGTACTGGGATTACAGACGTGTGCCACCACAACATGCTCTTAACAAAAATGTGTGTGTGTGTGTATGTGTGTGTGCGCACGCACATGTTATGGGGATCAAACCCAGGGCATGGCACATGCTAGGTAAGTGCTCTACCCTAGCCCTAAGCCAGACTTTTAAAAAGTGTTATTATGACCCTGAAAATATGACGCAGACCCCGAGCCCTAGCACCCTACAAGACGGCTGGTGTTCCTCGGCCCTGGCTTGAAGCCTGCATTCACAACCAACAGGAAACCCACTGTGAGGTTTGTGAGCTGATAAAAAAAAAAAAAAAAAAAAAAAAAGTTGATAAAAACATTTGGTTTTGTGGGGTTTTATTTTTTTACTTTTAAAAATATGGCTCTCAGAAAATTTAAAATGACACGTGTGGCTCTCATTTTGCATGATGTTTCTGTTATCTAATTCTGTTATGGTATTTAATCCTTTTTTTTTAAGAATTAATTTTTAATTGAAAAGTAAAAACTTACGTTTTTCCATATGGAGTATGTTTTAAAAGACAGCCATGGGCTGCGTAACAGAGTTTCAGTTTCAATCAACAATGACCCAGCTGCGTGGTGGTGGTGCCATAGGATTGTCATGGAACTGAAAAGTTCTCATTGCTTAGTGACATCGTTGCCATGGTAACGTAGCACAACACATGACTCACGAGTTTGCAAGGATGAGGATGCTGGTGTAGACGGACCTACTGTGCTGCCAGCCGTGTAAAAGTAGAGCATGTAGCACATACCATTGTGTTTAACACATCGTACTTGATGACGCTACTAAACAATTATGTTACTAGTTTGCATAGTTCTGTACTATAGTTTTTTTGGTTTGTTGGGTTTTGGGAAAGTTTTTGTTGTCTTGTTCTTTGTTTTTTTGCTTTTTGGTTTTTGTGGGTTTTGTGTGTGTGTGTGTGTGTGTGCCAGGGATTGAACCCAGGGGCATTTTACCCCCAAGCTACACTTCCAGCTCTATTTTATTTTTTATTTGGAAACAGGGTCTCGCTAAGTTGCTGAGGCTGGCTTTGAACCTGTGATCTTCCTCTATCATCCTCCCAAGTACTGGGAATACAGGCGTGCACCACCACTCCCAAGTTATATTATGGTTTTTATCTTTATTTTAGAGTGTACTTTTTCTTTTTTAATATTTACTGAAAAACAGTACGCCACGCTATGATGACAGGAGCCTCGTGCATCTCCTGTGTATAGTGTCTCTTGGCGGCACCAAGCGGCCACATCTAGTGACTGATTGTACCCCTTAGGATGGCATTAATTGTGCTCGATGATGTTCAGACAAGGAGGAAATCGCCCAGTGATGCAGCTCTAAGAATGTGTCCCCGTTGTTCGGCCACACAAGAAAGTATGTCTATTGTGGTTTGGAATGAATGCCTTAAACTAATAAATCATTCTGAAGTAATGGTATTAGAAGCCAGGTATGGCGACACACACCTGTAATCTCAATACCTGGGAGGCTGAGACAAGAGGATCACAGGTTTGAGGCCAGCACCCAGTAGCTTAGCGAGACCCTGTTTCAAAATAAAAAAAAAAAAATAAGATGGGGCTGGAGGTGTAGTGCAGTGGTAGAACATCCCTGGGTTCAGTTCCTAGCAACACACACACACACACACACACACACGCACACACACACACACACACACACACACACACACACACACACACTAGTATTGTGAACGACAGGGCCATATAGCCAAAAGAGCTCTGACTTGGGTAGCAAGAGATATGAAGTCTAGAACTGAAGAACGAATCCATGGATTCATACTGGTATGAATGAATGGATGAGGAAAACTTGCCCTTATGGTAGGATTCCAATGAATAAATGCAGCCAAAAAAGGATAGAACCTGAGAATCACCGTTTGGCATCTTCCACATCAATAGTTGCTTGGGGTGAGAATCGTAGGTGGATGATAAAATCAGTGCATGAACTGTGATATGAAATAGACTTACCAGGTCTCCAGGTACCCCTACACACACACACACACACACACACACACACACACACACACACACACACAAGAGAGTAGCACCGCCATCTAAGAATCACTGCACTCTCCGCCTGTTTCTTTGTCTATACCATGAGATGGTCCTCAAACTCTGGTCCTCCTAAAACAGCCTCAGCTGCGAGACTATTAGAAATGCAGATTCTCCGGCTCCACCCTAGACCAGCATCAGAAACTCTGGTGGTGCCCAGGTCTGAGCACCAGAGTCTGAGCACCAGGTCTGAGCACCACCAGCCTGGTCGATCTCTACGGTCCCTTTAGCTTTCCTGTCCCTCCTGCCAGCCCTGTGTCCTAAGGGGCATCCTCCCCGCAACTCACTAGTTTATTTGGTGCTGGCAATGGGCCGGCCCGGGAGCAGGGGATGCTGGGATGGACATGGGAAGAAGGCTTTCCTCCCGGGCTTTCAGACCAAACCTCTGCTTGCACTAGGTACAGATTAAATGTAAAACATTTAATAACCCTCCTCGGCCCAGGAACATTAGAGAACCCAAGTGATGCATAATTGAGTTCACTAAAATACCTGAGCCAGTGCCTGGTAAGGAACGGGCCGTGAAGGATTCTTGGGCATTTCTATGACTAGCCAAAGACAAGTTGACCCCAGCCCCACCACGGGAGGCACGCCTCCTAGATTACTTGGGTTGGTAAGAATCTCCCCCAGCGCCTTCTAAATATTTTTACAAGTCCAGAGTTAACGCACGCCTGTGATCCCAGGACTTGGGGAGGCTAAGACAGGAGGATCACAGGTTTGAAGCCAGGCTTGGCAACTTAGAGAGATTGTTTCAAAAATAAAAACAAAATGAGACTGAGGTGGGGGTGGCAGTGTAGCTCAGAGGTAGAATGTCCCTGCGTTCAATGCCCAGTAAAATACACACACACACACACACACACACACACACACACACACACGAGTCTCATCTGTGGCAACTACCTCTACGTACTGCTTTGGTGGCTAGTGTAGAAAGTACTATTTTCTGTTTACTTATTTATTTATTTATTTTTGCGGTACTGGGGATGGAACCCAGGGGCATTCTGCCTCCAAGCTATACCCTCAGCCCTATTTTTTCTTCTTTATTTTTTTTTGAAACAGGGTCTCACTAAGTTGCAGAGGGCCTCACTAAGTAGCTGAAGCTGGCCGAGAACCTGGTTCCTCCGGTCTCAGCCTCCCAAATGCTGGGATTACAAGCGTGCGCCACCGCGCCCGACTTCTGTTTTTATATTTATTGTCTCCATGACTAAGCTTCTGTTATCGTACTTGGAACTTTACTTCATTGAGCATAATAAATACTATTTCATAACTCACATTCGGGAAAAAGAAGTTTCACAAGGAAATGTGAGAGCAATATACTGATTACATCTGGCACTTGGCTTGTATATGCATCATTGATATAGAAATATATATTTCAAATAATGCTTGCTAATGTAATTGCATTTTTGTTTTTGTTTTGTTTGTGGTACTAGGGCTTGAACCCAGGGGGCATTGTACCTCTATACCCCCAGCCCACTTAAAAAATAATAATTTTGTTTTTGTTTTGTTTTGTTTTGAATTGGTCTCGCTGGTTGCTAAGAGTCTCGCTACATTGCTGAGGCTGTCCTCAAACCTGTGATCCTCCTCTATCAGCCTCCCAAGTACTCGGATTACGGGCTTCCACCACCATGCTTGACTGTAACTGCATTTTGATGCTGTAGGTCTGGGTAAAAGTTGTTAATGAAGTTCCTTTCCTAGAGAGAGAGACAGAGAGACAGACTAACCTGTGGCCCAAGAGAGTAGTAATCTTGCTTCTGACTGGCTGATTAAAATAAAAAATGAACCCAAGTCTCTCCTGTCCTGGTTTATAGGACTCCCGCTGTACCCTGTCCCTGGAAGCTTCCTGCCAGCATCTACTCCCACCTGACGCCCCAGAGTACTTTCTCAGTCCTAATCTTTCCTAACTTCAATGTCTGGTTTACTTTTACACTTTTATTTATTGAAAGATAATATGTTCATATGATCAAAATTCAAAAGATACAAGAGAGCCAGGGGTGGTGGCGTACACCTGTAATTCCAGTACTTGGGAGGCTAAGGCAGGAGGATCACAGGTTCAAGGACAGCCTTAGCAACTTAGACTCTCAGCAGCCTAGTGAGACTGTTTCTAAATTTAAAAATAAAATAAATAGAGCTGGGGTGTAGCTCAGAGGTAGACAGCCCTGGGTTCAACCCTCAGTTTAAGAAAGAAAGAAAGAAGGAAGGAAGGAAGGAAGGAAGGAAGGAAGGAAGGAAGGAAGGAAGGAAGGAAGGGAGGGAGGGAGGGAGGGAGGGAGGGAGGGAGGGAGGGAGGAAGGAAGGAAGGAAGGGAGGGGAGAGAGAGAAAGAAAGGAAATCTCTCTTTCATCCTTTTTCCCTTTCAGTATCCTCCCTACCCCAACCATGCTCCAGATTCAATTTCTAACCTCCCTTTCCCCCCCCCCCCTCCCGCCCCCTACATCTTGGGATGAGATCTCAATAAGTTGCTGAGGCTGGTTTTGAACCTGCAATCTTCCTGCAATCCTCAGTCTGCCACGTACTGGGATTACAAGTGTGCACCGCCAAGCCTGTCTCAATCTCTGATTTCTGACGGTCTTGGGGAATCCCTATTTAGAATTGATGTTGCCTACAATTCACTATGTCCAAAAATAAACCCATCAGCCTCCCTAACACCCTCCTCTTCCAACCTCTCTGTCTTCACGTGGTCCTCGTAGAACCCCACGAGTAAGCTTTGGCGCTGCCGGGCATGTAGTGACCACTCAGTAAAAGTCCATGGCTGATGATGCAGCAATAATAGGAAATGCTCCTTACACCGAACGCCTCTGCGTCGTTTTATCTCCCCCTCCCCCCACCTCCGCTCCCCCAGTCTTCCAAATTGGCGGCCTCCGGGCTCATTTTTTCCCTCCCCTTCCCCTCTATTTCAGATGTGTGGCCTTATCTACCCACTGTCCCTTTCCTGCTGGGCTTTGGATGGGGCAGGAAGAGGCAGAGGAAATCCCCTGGGGCAAGCAAGGGCGCTCAGCCCCGCCCCGCCCTGCCCCGCCCACCGAGGACTCTCCAGGCTCCCTTCCTAAATGTTGCTGGTAATTAGTTCATTCCAAACATTGCAGTTTCCCCCTGGGCCAAAAGACCGAGGTGGAAATATCTGAACATACAGGGTTTCCCAGCTCCCTCTAGAGCATTTCATCTTTCCATCAGAGGTACTCATCCCCCGCTTCCCCCTTAGACTTCCACAACTGGACAATTATCATTATTATCATCATTATTATTTTGTGGTCCTGGGGATTGAAGCCAGGGGCATTCTACCTCTGTGCTGTACCCCTAGCTGTATTTTTTTTCTTTTGTTTTGAAACAGGGTCTTGCTAAGTCACTTAGGGTCTGACTAAGTTGCTGAGGCTGACCTCGAATCTGCAATCCTCCTGTCTCAGCCTCCCAAGTACTAGGATTACAGGTGTGTGCCACCACACCTGGCTAGACAATTATTGTTTTGACAGTAAAATCACACATGCATAGAGATTATATATGCAAACTCTTCCATGTATCAAGTTTTCTAGCCCTTAAACAGGAAGCACAGGTGCCTTGACCTCCGGGGTGAGGGAGGGATATGGATGGCTCCCACAAATCCCCGGGCAGCATGTCGTGGTACGAGGAGAGAGGGGGCACACGCTCATGTCTCTGCATTCCAATCCACTTACATTTCTACACAGCAATTCCAGCCATGTTGTCCCCTTCCCCACCCTTAGCAAATGGGTGTCCCACAGCAAAGTCTGCATTTAAAGAGTTTAGCAACTCAGTGACACTCTGTTTCCAAATAAAAAATAAAATAGGGCTGGGGGTGCAGTTCAGAGATAGAACACCCCTGGGTTCAACCCCCAGAACCTTCTCCCGCCATTAAAGAGTTTTCACAGAGAAGCCCTTAAAATTCTGCCTCCTCACGATAACTATTGGAAATGAGGGCCCGGACTTTCAACTGCTCTCTGTTGAACCACGTTTCAACCCAGCAGAGCAGGATTTCTCCACTGAAATTGTAGTCTAGCAAAACATTATAATCTTGCCAAATTAAGGTGTTAAGAAAAATGCCAGCTGGGCATGGTGCCACATGCCTGAAATCCTAGTACTTGGGAGGCTGAGGCAACGTAGTGAGACCCTCAGCAACTTAGTGAGACCCTGTTTCAAAATAAAATAGGGCTAGGGTGTAGCAGAGAGAGAGAGAGAGAAATTGAGATTCTCAATCCTAACTACCTGTCATATTCAATTTCCAGGAACATTAGATCTGTTATGTTGTACACGGCAGTGTTGCAATGGATATTCTCTCTGTAGGAATCCACTGGGCTCCGGCAGTTCTCTGTCCAGAAAGCCTTCCTGCCGGGCGTGGTGGCGCACACTTGTAATCCCAGCATTCGGGAGGCTGAGACCGGAGGATCTGGGTTCGAGGCCAGCCTCAGCTACCTAGTGAGGCACTCCGCAACTTAGTGAGTCCCTGTTTCAAAATAAAGAATAAAAAAATAGGGCTGGGGGTGTAGCTCGGAGGTAGAATGCCTCTGAGTTCAATCCCCAGTACCGCAAAAACAAACAGAAAACCTTCCCCAAGCCTGCCCCCCTCCCTGGCCTCAGTTATTTTTCCTGGGTTCCCATCCCATCAGAGGGAACTGGGCTGGGAAGAGGTGGTGAGTGTTGCAGTATAGACCAAGAGAGGAACCAGGAGAAAAGGAGAGAGTTATGGTGCCCACCAGCCTCCACAAAAGGCTAGCTTGCACTAGGAGCTTAGGTAGTGTGGAGATGGGCACAGAGTCTGAGTTCGTATCCATCACTTACTAGCTCTGGGTTCTTTTTCTTTTCTTTTTTTTTCTTTTTTTCTTTCTTTTTTTTTTTTTTTTTTGGTGATTCTGGGGATTGAATCCAGCTACACCCCTAGTCCTTTTTAAATTTCGAAGCAGGGTCTCTCTAGGTTGCTGAGGGTCTTGCTAAGTTGCTGAGGCTGGCCTCCTGCCTGCGATCCTCCTGTCTCCGTCTCACAAGCACTGGGATTCCAGGTTGTGTGCCACCACCACTCCCGACAGCCCTGGGTTCTTGAGCAAATTACTTAACCTCTTTTTATCAGGTCTCTATAGCAATGGAATGTATGTATCCAATTACATTATACCGCCCTAAAACTTAGTGGCCGCACACATCGATCGTTCTACGGGTTGACTGTTCCACGCCACATTCAAGGACAGGGTCCTCTGGGGGGTCGTGCTCAGCGGAGCTGCCGAGCCACTGGGCCTCTCTCACCAGGCGGCTCTTTCTGTTCCTCTTTTTATTTTATCAGTCCTGGATTCTTAGTGGCACCAGGACCCATTTTCCCTGGTGCTTCATAACAGGTTCTGAGCTTTGCACAGAGGCCCTTTGGACACAACATAAGGAGAGCGCTTGTCCCAGCCTCCCAAGTACTAGGATGACAGGGGAGCGCCATGATGCCCAGCACTGTCTCCAGGGCACCCTCTCTCCAGGGTTCTGCTGTCCTTCCACATTCCTCAGGCCAGATTTCCCCCGCGTGGGATTTACAGATGAACTCGTCTTGCTCCAATAGGCATTTCATCAGGGGTCTGTAGGATCGGCCCTTCCCATTCAGGAAGCAAAAGTACTGGCCCTTCCATGCAAGTACCAATCATCACTAGGCATGTTTGCTAGCCCCAAGCTAGCACCTGGCAAGAGAGCACCTTCTAAAGAGAGACTTACAGGGAGCACGGAGGATACGCTGTGTCCCAAACTGAGATTTAAAAAATCCATTGATTGTTATTGGCAGTTTCCAAGGGTGCTTGCCCACCGCTAATCCTTCTGCCTCCCTAAAAAATGTGTATGACTTAAAAAAAAAATCATTATCAAGATATATTTTACAGGCTGGGCATGGCAGTGCATGCCTGTCATCCCAGTATGTGGGAGGCTGAGACAGGAGGATTGCAGGTTCAAGGACAGCCTCAGCAATATAGTGAGAGTCTCAGCAACCTAGTGAGACCCTGTTTCAAAACAAACAAACAAAAATAGGGGGTATTACACACACACACACACACGTTTTACATAATAGAAAGTTTTCCCACTTCAAGGATACGATTCATTTATTTTTAGTAACTTTGCCAAGTGGTGTCACCATCGCTATAAATCAGTGTTAGCACATCTCGACTCCCAGCCTTATCCCAGCCTTATGCACTGATCCCCGTTCCTGCAGCTAGCCCCAGGCAATTGCTAATCACTCTCTCTCCCTATAAATTGGCCTTTCCTAGATATTTCATGCAAATGGAATCGTGTGACTTTCATTCATAGCACAGCACGTGGCAGCGATTTCTTCCTTTTTCACTTCTCAGTAGCATGCCAACGCATGGCGGTACCGCGTGATGCCGCCACTTACCGGTCACTGGACATTTAGGTTGTTTCCAGCTTTTGGTGGTTATGAAAAATGCTGCTAAGGAGCCGGGCGTGGTGGCGCACGCTTGTAATCCCAGCATTTGGGAGGCTGAGACAGGAGGATCTGGGTTCGAGGCCAGCCTCAGCTACCTAGTGAGGCCCTCTGCAACTTAGTGAGACCCTGTTTCAAAATAAAGAATAAAAAGTAGGGCTGGGGATGTAGCTCGGAGGTAGAATGCCCCTGAGTTCAATCCCTAGTACCGAAAAAAAAAAAAAAAAATGCTGCTAAGAACGTTCTTCTGCATGTGTTTATGTGGTCATATGTAGATACCCAGATGCAGAATTGCCAGTGACTTTATTTTTAGCTCTTAATTATAAACTTTTCCAAAATGGCTTTATCATTTCACATTTCCACCAGCAATTGTGGATTATTATTTTCTTTCTTTTTTCCTTTTGGCACTAGGGATTGAACCCAGGCACATTCTACCTCCAAGCTACACCTCCAGCCCTATTTTATTTCTTATTTCAAAATAGGGTCTCACTAAGTTTCTGAGGCTGTCCTTGAGCCTGCAATCCTCCTGTCTCGGCCTTCCAAGTACTGGGATTACAGGTGTGTACCACCACACCTGGCTTGTGGCTTATTATTTTCTTAACAAATCATAAAAGAGGCATCTTCTACTTTTTGATCGTCTCCCATAATCTCTACTTAACGGTCCTTGAGAACATGTCAGCCACGTTCTCCTGGGTTGTAAGTTGCTTTGCTCTCTCTAGGAAGCTTAAAGAGTCACTTATGATGATCACACTCAATGCACACACGTGTCATTATTTAATTATTTAAAACATTTAGCTCATTAGGCTGGCTCCAGTACCATTTAGTTTTCATTGATCTCAGGGGATGGTCATGGAAAGGTACTTAGGGCAAACTCTGAGACAAACAGCGTTGTAGCTCAGAAGATTCACAGGGAAACTGAACTCCCCAAACGTAGATTTCAGAAGAATCTAAACTTGGTTGCATTTTTCCTTAAGAATAAATTGAGGCTGAGCATGGTGGTGCATGCTTGTAATCCCAGTATTTGGGAGGCTGAGACTGGAGGATCACAGGTTCACAGCCAGCCTCAGCTATTTAGTGAGGCCCTCCACAACTTAGTGAGATGCTGTTTCAAAATAAAGAATTTTAAAAAAATAGGGCTGGTGGTGTAGTGCAGAGGTAGAATGCCCCTGGGTTTAATCCCCAGTACTGAAAAAAAAAAAAAAAAGAGCAAATTGGCCATAAATGTGTGCACATGAACTCGTTAAGGTGAACGGTAATATGAAATACATACGTGCAGGACACCTCAGAACACGGAGAGCATAAGCTAAGAGAGAGGCCAACAAGCATTGAGGCAGGTGTGAAGGTATGCACCAACACATCTCACAGGTTTTATTCATAAGAATGATTTCTATTGTTGCAACTACAGTCAAGGAGAGTATGGTCAGAGAGACTTTTGCAAAAAGCTTTCTAGACTGTTTATGCACAAGAGCAAGAATATACATTTTTTTTTTTAATTTCCAAGTGACAAAAATGAGATTCAGAAATAAAGTCTAAGATAATTAGAGTCTAAAAGTTGCCTTTGAGGCCTTGGTAACACTAAATGTGTTTACCCGCAGGGAGGGAGTTGGAATAATCACAATTGTTGTCCCTAAGGTCATTTGAGTAAGAATTTCAGGTGCCTGAAATAGCAAAAACCTGATGAACTAAGATTTCTGACAAAGAGAACAGAATGTGAGAAAGTCTCTGACTATTAAGCAGTAACATGAGGATCTTTCTTCACGGTATTCTGACTATGGAATTGATTTCCCAGCCTACACATGTCCTAAAATCTCAAAGGGCAACTTACACATATACATGCACAAAGAGCATGTAAAAATTAGTGAAATCCGATTAAGCTCACCTGAGTCTTTAATATTATACCTTTGCAATTTCCTGGTTTGGGCCTGTATGTAGTTGTATAAGGTACTGTCACTGAAGGAAGCTGGGGGAAACTTTCTGTACTATCTTTGAAACTT
The DNA here is from genome assembly GCA_004027655.1 of Graphiurus murinus. Taxonomy (NCBI): domain Eukaryota; kingdom Metazoa; phylum Chordata; class Mammalia; order Rodentia; family Gliridae; genus Graphiurus; species Graphiurus murinus. Next base: position 29,467 of record PVLC010002946.1, read on the forward strand.
CTTACAAGTTTTAAACTATTTCAAAATAAGTGGTCTTTGAAAGAAAGAAGAGAAGGAAGGAAGGAAGGAAGGAAGGAAGGAAGGAAGGAAGGAAGGAAATGCCAGGGACCCCCTTCTTCCTTTTTTAGTCAGCAGGGACTGGAGGTAACGAGAGGTAGAAGACAGTAAGTGTGTTAGTCAGCTTCCCATCACTATAACAAAATACCTGGGACAATTAACTTATAAAGAAAAAAGTTTGTGTGGCTCACAGTTTGGGAGATTCCAGTTCAGGCTCATTTTGGCCTCATTACTTTGAGCCTATAGCAAAGCAGCACATCATGGAAGGAATATGTGATGAAGCAAAAGTGCCCTCTTCAACAGCCAGGAAAAAAGGGGGGAAAAAAAGGAAGAGACTAGAGTACTGAAATCAATCCCCTTTGAGTGTATGCCCCTAGTTACCTAAGAACCTCCCGTGAGGCCCCATCTCCTAAAGCTGCTGCCACCTCCCATCTGTGCTGCCCTGGGGAGCCAATATGGGGGACATTCAACATTCCAACTTCAGCAGTAAGGTGCCTCCTAAATTTGAGATCAAGGCTCTGTTATTAAAAAGAAAAAGAACACCAAACCAAACCAAATAAAGCAAAAACACCTTAACCTGGAATCTATATCTGAGCAACATTTCCTAACAGGCAAGCCTAGTTGTAGTGTGAGGAAATTAGCATGTCTTAGAGTGGGATCTAGCTGCCCGTCCTGCCCCTTTCTTTGATAAGAGCCATAACAGGCATTCAGCCTTCGCTGCAACTGCAAGCCCCAGGAACTGTCTGTGCAGAAGGCCTGTGCCGTGCCGACTGTTCTAGCCGCCTTGGCAGAGTTACTTCTCCAGCGGAAACAGATGCATCAGACGATCGTAGCTTGGCGACACGGGCCATTAAGACCATTCTCAAATTCCCTTTGCTGCGATTCCATACTCACTTTTAATTGCACTCGGCCTGTCTGTGCAGTCTTTGCAGTCTTTGCATAGCAAGATAATGAGCTGGTCGGCCAATGTGAGGGTTTGAGTCCACTTGACGTGATTTCTTCTTCATAAATTAGTAATAGGGCATTCTGGTTCATACATTGATATCTTGTAGGGTTTGTAAGTATGAGTGAGAGACTGGAGCAGTCATTCTTAACTTAGAAACCAAAGATGGGCTTCAAGGGATCCATTAAGCTCTGAGATTGTATGCAAAAGTCTGTGTATGCCCTTGTGTGTGTGCAATCTGCACTTTATCAAGGGAGGGGGGTTCAGTAGTTTTCACTAGATTCTCATAAAGAGTTTCAAATGCGATGGCAATATAGTGTCTGGACTTGTAAAACTGAAGTAATTACACTGAGATACTGTACTTCAAAGCAATCATTTCAAACAGTATACTTCCCCCCCCTTCCTGTAACTATAATGTCTTATACTAAGGGTTATTCATTACATGGTTTTCTTCTTTTAAATAGAACACAGTAGGAATATTTTCCTAAGCTGTCATTCTTTTGTGACACCATTTTTTAACAACTTTGTAGAATTCAATTGCTCAAATTTATCATATAAGAAAGATTGTTAGCCAGGTGCGGTGGCACAGGTCTGTAGTCCCAGTACTTGGGAGGCTAAGACAGGAAGATCACAGGTTCCAGGCCAACCTCAGCAAATAATGAGGCCTTGTTTCAAAATTTTAAAAAATAGAGCAGGCTAGGGATATAGCTCAGAGGTAGAATGCCCCTGATTTCAATCCCTAGTAACACACACACACACACACACACACACACACACACACACACTTTTAAAGCTTTTTCACTTAAACCTCTAACTTTCATTTTTAGGTGAAATGTTGGCTCTGTTTTATTAATAGAGAACCAGTGTGAGAACCAGTGACAGTCACTATTATTGACAGCTAACAGGTATGAGACACCTGCTGGCTAGCATACTAACTGCTTTGCATCTTACTGTGACTTTTACAACAGCCCTAGGAAGGAGGTATTATTATTTCCATTTAACAGCTGAGGAAACCAAGATTCAGAAAAGTGAAAGAACTTGGCAAGGTTACATCGCTCTTGCCGATGAAGCCAAACTGATGAGCCACATCTGTTGGCCTTTCTCCGTAAGGAAGACACCCGACGCCTTTATCTGTTAAGCGCCACTCGGATGCATGTGCTCCCAGAAGCTTGATTTCCACCCCGTTATTTCTTTCTTTCTTTTTTCTTTTCTTTTTTTTTTTTTTTTTTGCGGTACTGGGGATTGAACTTGGGCATTCTACCTCC
>PVLC010002946.1:31831-45862 GCA_004027655.1 Graphiurus murinus
CCCCCCCCCCTCCCCCAACAACTTTAGAGTAGAATCTAACTCTGGAGTCATCGAACTTTTTCCATAAAGGACCAGCTAGCCGTCACGTTTGCTTCCATGGCCCATATGGTCTCTGTCACAATTCCTCAACCGTGCTGCTCACTGGACCATGAACGTGGCTGCAGACAATGCGTGAATTAGCAAGCATGACCACATTCCAACAAAATCTTGTTTAGGAACACTGAAATCTGAATTCCACGTAATTGCCACATGTTGCAAAATATTGGTTTTTTTCTTTGGATTTTTTTTTTTCAACCGTTTAAAAATAAGCCGTCCTCAGCCACGTGAACACAAGAACCTGCTGTTACACCATTTCCCCAAAACACAGTAAAGATGCCCAATGTCTTTACTGTAGCAGGCTGGATCTGACCTCTGGGCCAGAGTTTGCTGTTCATTCTGCGTGCTGTGTGTTTACGACGAGATTTAGCTGTACTTTAACCTTGTCAAGGCACAGCTCATAATCCAGTGCTCGACAAATACTTGCTTCACAGTATCCTTGCTTTTCCCCCTCAGAACCTTATCCAAGAAGAAATAAGCCCAGGTCCACACACACGGCATCGTTATTTTCGTCACCTTTTTGTCTCCCTAATGAAATTCTGCATCTCTGAAAGATCACAGCAATCGTTTAGTTGTGAGGACTGATAAGAAGCACCCACGTGCTTGGCCAGCTTAAAGGTCAGATGGCACGTTGGCCGGGCGCCAAGGACTACAAGCTGGTGAAAAATCAAGCTGCCGCACACTTGTTGCTCACCCTGGTTCCTAGTTCCTTCCTCATGAAGTATTAGATTGTTTATCCAAATGACTGGCTGCACGCGTGATCATTTTTAAAGCCGTAATCCCCAACCAGGAGAGATGGCACAACTGGATGGGCTAAATTTAGGGCCCTGAGAACCACACTCTAAGACCAGCTGCCACGCATCTTCTCTGGTTCTTTATTTCTCCATCTGTGAGTGGATGCGACAGCACTGCCTTTGTCCTGTGGGCCAGGCAGGGCCAGGCTGATGGTGGCCTGCCCTGCAGAGAGCTGTCACCGAGGTCAGCTTCTCCATGTCCTTTAGATCAACAGATGAAGCGTGCTGGTATATGGTACTGTAAGACACAGAAATGGGCTGTACTCTATTCTATACAGAAATGAAAGCTGGGTTTTTTGTTTTGTTTTTTTTTTGTTTTAATTCACTCTAAGGCCATATAAACAACCTATGGAGCAGGTGTGGTGGCTCATGCCTGTAATCCCAGTTCTTGGGAGGCTGAGATAGGAGGAGCCCAGGTTCGAGGCCTCAGGAACTAAGTGAGGTCCTCAGTAACTTAGTGAGACTCTGTTTCAAAATAAAAAGATAAAAGTAGGACCGGGGGTGTTGCTCAGAGGTAGAATGCCCTGAGTTTAATTCCCAGTAATGAGGAGGAAAAAAAATCAAGCTGATATTTACTACTAACTATACTTTTAGAATGATGTAAGATATGCAAATGACTTTTTGGTGTGCCTGTTCAGTGTGAAATCGCTGAAACCAGAAACTCTGATTACGATGATCTTTTTGTTGTCCCTCCGCTGGTCAAATGTCACTTTGCTGAACAGTATATGATAACGGGAGGTCCACATCATTCTTGGTTAAGGATGGCCTATGACAAGGCTCTCAGGACAGAATCTTGCAAAAACTTCTGAGTACCAAGTAAAAGTGTGGATTTTAGAAGAGCCAGCTGTTCTACAGAGCTTGAATGCTCATCCGATTTTTTTTTTTTTTTAACTGGGGATTGAACTCAGGGGCATTCTACCTCCGAGCTACACCCCCAGCTCTATTTTTTTATTTTGAAACTGGGTCTTACTAAGTTGCGGAGTGCCTCACTAGGTAGCTGAGGCTGGCCACGAACCTGGATCCTCTGGTCTCAGCCTTCCGAATGCTGGGATTACAAGCGTGCGCCACCACGCCCGGCTCATCTGACTTATTTTTAAGTTATTTTTTTTTAAAGAAATGTTCACTATGGGGAATGAAATCGACCAAATTACATTACGTGCATGTACAAATACATAACCATGAATCCCACAAAATATTTTATATAATCACCATGAACCGATTAAAAAAAATCTTTTTTAAAAAAGGAAAGTCTCACTAGAGCTTCTGACTAGAGGTAGTTTCCACCCACTTTTCAGATGTCTTAAAATAACCTGGTGTTGACAAGTCTCCCAGCAGCTGCCACCTTGCCTGTGAGGTGAGGAGACTGCTCCCCAAAGGGCAGAACAACACTTGGTGTGAACAGATGTTGCAAACTGGTGACACAGAAGACAAAAGGCAGCTGGCCCCCGAGTCCCCTGCAGCAAGGAGAAGCTTGTCCACTCTTCTGCAGACCGACGGCTTTCTTCCGGCTCTCAAGAAGACAGCAATCTCATGCCTGCGCTATAATACGAAGTGGAAAAGAAATGGACTCACAAAAGATGTCCTTTCAGACCTCCAACTGCAACTGCCACGGAGAGAGGAGATGCTGGCCTGGTCCCTGCAGCCCGGGCGGCAGTTCCAAGCTCAGGGACGACTGCCTCCTGCCCCAAGCGCTGCCTCATGCCACAGATGGGCCAGGTGGCACCCAGGCACATGCTTTGTGACATTTGTTGGGTGCTATTGGAGCCTGGACGGAAGGTGCTCACAGGAATGTTGGCGATTGCTAATTATCATTGTAATGGTGCTGAAGATAGAAGGCGGTTAGCCTTACGTAAATACCTGCTTTGCTGTAAGAAGCTCCCAAGCACTGGTGGTTAGCATCATTCTGATTGGTTCTTACCATCAGCTGTGGTTATTGTGGTGCTTTCCCTAACAGAGCCCCAAGAATACTCACCTATGTCTATGTGCCTTGGTCACGGAATCATTAACCAACCGAGATTTTTGCTGCTGCTGCTGGTGCTACCACTGGGGGTTGAACGCAGGGCCACCAGCCTTATTTAAAAAAAAAAAAAAAAAACAGGATCTCACCAAGTTACCATCCACTGGCCTCAAACCTGTAATCCTCCTGTCTCAGCCTCTCTGGGATTATAGGCATGCAACACTGCACCCGGTCTAACCAAGAATTTAAGTCACTAGTATGGCAGATCTTGTTACTATTACTAACATGCTAGATGTGCTAGAACATCTTTCTCTTTGGCTGATGGTCCCAAGGTAGAGATGAAAATCCTTTCCCCAAAATTTGTATCCATACTACTTGAAATTGAAAAGTCTGCAAACTTTTTTCAATGAATAAAGAAAATCTTTAGTTAGCCTAGGAGCAAAAATGGAAAGGAGGAGAAGAAACATGTTTTGAGGAAGTCTAAGGCTAGTTGACTATTTTAACAATGATTGAGTCCCACTGTGAACAGACACTGGAGATACAAGATACAAAGGCTCCAAGGAGATCGCAGACTAGGGGGACACACACAGACGAATCGACAAGTGCCATCAGGAACCATATGTGCAACAACTCATGCACCAAGAGCAGTAAAGACTCAAAGGAGAACAGGAGGGAATGAGCTATTCAGACAGAGAAAGAAGGAGAAATGAGCCAAGTCTTGAAAAATGGATGCAATGGGACCTCTCAACTCTTGTTCATGGGAATTGCCAACCTCTTGCCCAAATCCCATCAAAAGCCAAACACCACCTCCTCCCCAAAGCCTCTGCCTCCTCTCATTCCTGTGGCCCCCACTCCCATGTCCCACCCTATCCTATTTCACTGTACCCCTGCACCCCTTGAGCAGCCTGAGGGCAGGGGTTGGGTCTCTGTCTGGGAGTGTGGTACCCTAAATGGAATTGTCACTCCACAAACACTGAATTTGATTTGAACAGACCAGCTCAGTCTGATTTCCTCTGGTCCACATAGACCCATAGTAGTTACTTTTTGTTATTGTTGTTGCTGTTTTAATATATTTTTATTTTGAAATTTAAAATGTATAGAAAAATTGGAAAAACTAGTACTTGGAGCCTCAAGTACTCAAGTACTGCAATATTGATAATTACCTAGATTACGAATTGGTACCATTTTATCACATCTGCCTTCTACATATGTGTGTGTATGTGTATACATATACATATATAGTGACACTGTGTATGTATACATACACATGTGTGCATGCTTGCACACACATACATACACACAAACACTAAAGTTGTGTTTTTCTAAACCATTTGAGAAAAAGCTGCCAATGATGTCCCTCACCAGGGTATTTCCTATAAACAAGGACATTCTTTTACACAATAGAACGAACCATCGAGGGACATTGTCAAAGAGCAAACCAGACAATGACTATTCCTCCAAAAGGACCATGTAATTCACTGACCCCGTTCAAATCCCCCACATTGTCCCAATAATATCTTACACAGGTACATGCTCTTTAAAGAGTTATCCTTTCCCATTAACCTCCTTCATTTTGGAACAGTTCCTCCGGTTTTCCTTCTCTTTCATGACCTTGACATTTTTGGAAGTGCAGAGTTACTTTGTGGACCGTCCTGCAGTTCGGGCTTATCTGCGGTTTCTTTGTGATTCATGCGTGTGTAGTGAGGAACCCTCCAAAGCCATGCTTTGCTCTTCTGACCGGATCACTTCAGGAGGAGCCTGATGCTGATGGTCCTGCCGCTGGCGTTCTTAATGGTTACCCTTGGTAAAGATGGTGCCCTACGGGTATCTTCAGTGGGTCACTCCTGAGCATTTGATGAGGAAGTCCCCTGAGGTTCCTATTGTAAGATAAAGCATTCCTTTCTCCTCCATTTGCTCATTTAATTTTTTATCAATGCAGACCCAAGGATTCCTGTTTTACCTCAAACCTCAAAATCAATAACCATTGCCAAGCATGGTGGCACCTGGCTACAATCCCAGCTACTTGGGTACCTAAGGTGGGAGGTCTGCTTGAGTCCAGGAGTTCAAGGCCAGCCTGGGAAACATGGCGAGACCCTGTCTCAATTACAACAACAACACAAATACAACAAAATAAAAATCAGTAGCTATCACTTATTGAGATACTCAGATTGGCAATCCTCAGGAGCTCCTTCAAGGCCACTCTTGTGTCCTGGTGAGGTGTCCCCATCGCCTGTTGAACATTTCCTTACTTTACAAATGTCCCTGACTATTAGGTAGCTAGGTAGAAATGAGCAGGTCCGGGCAAAATGGGGCTGCACCTGAGGGGAAAAGTGAAGCAGGCGCCCATGAATGGACACAGGACTCTCCCCACCCCGGCTGTGTTTAGACCTGCAGGCACGTCAGGAGGCTAAAGCCAGCTGCACCCACAGCCCCGAGGGAGGGGTTTCCCTGCACAGCTCCGACTGCACTGAGCTGCAGCCTGAAGAGAGAGCGAGTGACTTCCCCCGAGCAGATGCAGGAGGGAAAAGATTTCCAGACTGGATAAGGCTCACCACACAAGACACCAGGCTGTTTTTCCCTCCAGAAAAGGGGCCCGTTCCACACTCTTCCTCTGGCATGTCCTCCTTTGTGCTAGGCCATTTTCCACGTGGGGAAGTGGCCCTTCCCCACTCTCTTCTCTGGAATGTAACCTATGGTCTTCTTTTACTCTGGGTCCTCCCTTCCCCAAAGAAACCTCTTATGCTTCCCTAGTTGTCAAACTCTTTCTCTCAGAAACAGCGAGCATCGAGGAAGAATTTATTTCTAGGAGAGATTATCACCCTACAACACGAACCATCTTTTTTTTGCCCCACGCCAACCCTAGGGTCAACCATGTCTTCAGGAAACCCTAGTTCCGTGTGTGTGTGTGTGTGTGTGTGTGTGTGTGTGTGTGTGTGTTACTGGGGATGGAACCCAGGGGCATTCTGCCTCTGAGCTATACCCCCAGCCCTAGTTTACTTTTATATTTTGAAACAAGATCTCACTCAGTTGCTGAGAGCCTCACTAAGTTGCTGCAGCTGGCTGTGGACCTGCCATCCTCCTGTCTCAGCCTCCCAAGTACAGTTACAGGCGTGCCCCACCATGCCCAGCTCCTAGTTCCTTAAAGCAGAATATAATATGTAGACGCCAAGCCCTGCAAGCTAGGTATGCTCATTGCTCTCACATATCTTTGCTTCTGTCCCTTTCAGCAGATAGAACTAGGAAATTGTGTGTGTGTGTGTGTGTGTGTGTGTGTGTGTGTGTGTGCATGTCTGTGTGTTTGTATATATGCACACATATGTAAACATCTACACGCATTTATACTATTTCTGCATCTAGAGATCTGTGTCCATGTAAAGCTATGAGGTCGCACCGACTGACCCCTCTCATTCTGCCACACAGGGTTTATTTTGGCCTTTCCCCTTTCTGTGTTTGTAAATCTTCTGGCCGCGAGGAACCTGGCTCCTATTGTCCTCAAGTGTTCCTTTATTTGCTCCATCCTCAATTCCCAGCTGCAATGGCCAGAACTTGTCCTCTCACCGGGAACCCCCAAACAGGCAGGTCCTTTCACTGTGGTGGGTGGGTGGGTGGGGAACTTCAAAGGACCAATGGTTTGCATCCACTAGAATGAACGCCCTTTATTGGAGTGAATTCTGCCCGCCTCTGCCACGGCCTGAGCTCCGAATCGGTGGAGAAGAAGAATCCCGATGTTTACTTTTCCTGTTGTTGCTTAGCAGATTGAGTGTTATTTTCTTCTTTCTTCTTTCAATGTGGAATTTTTTTTTTTTTCCTCCCTGTTTGCTTCTCTCTACTTCTCTGATTACTCATGGGACAGTAAAAGGATTAACTGGATCCATTCAAAGATGTGGAGTGCTCTAAGCTTCTCCCAGGAAGAGTGCATTATAAATATTATATAGCTGTAAAAACCCCAGCTGGAGGTCAGGGGTCAGCTGTTCCCTCCCCAGAGCTGCCAGATGGTTGGCCCTTCCATTCAGCACATTCTCGGAGCCGGGGACTCACTTCCTAGATGCTCGTCTTTAAGTCGTCTTCAATGCCTCGACCCTTCACCCCCGGCCCCTGGTAACCTTGGAGGCAGCGAGCTCCTCACCCTGCAGCTGCTGGTCACGTTCTCCCTGACCTATTTACTGCGGACCCCCCCCCCCCAAACAATGTCCTGTCTGTTCTTAAGAGTGGGGGAAGCCTTTCCTAAGAGCTAAATCCTCCCAACTCATGGAGAGGTTTCCTTGCAGAAATTTTCAAACCAGTTCGTGTGTCACACTGTGTTTACCAAAGGAACTTGGAAATCCAATGTCCAAAGTCGCTGTCTCGCCGTCTCTATTGTTAAGGAAACAAGGAAGCCCACAAACCCTCCCTCCCAAGCTGTGTTTTGGAGCACAGAGGACCGCCTGGTAACACAATGCATCTCTGTGCAAAAACTTTATTTACAGCCAAGGCTGGAGTAAAGGAACAGATGGTAAGAAAATCGGATTTAAAGAAGGGACAGATGCGCCCGCACGGGGAGCTGGGTAAATCTCTTGGCTTCTGGCGTGCACAGGAGGGAGAAGTCTAGCCGCCGCCCCGGTCGCGTCCGGGTTTGCTGTTGATTCGACTGTTCGGTGTCTCCAAGGATGGTTAATACATCCCATTTACCAGCATTTATCTCATCCCTCCCACGGGGAACGTGTTTTCCCAGGGATTCGTCCGTTCCCCGTCCTTTTATGGAAAGCAGTTTCTTGATCATCCCTGTGGCTGCGTATCTAAGATTTCAAGAATATTTAAGCTATTAACCCAGCTTGTCTTTTGAGAATGGGATTATATTTCCGTGATCTTCGAAACATGTACAAACAGCACTTATGACAGGGAAAATAAGAATCGACATTTCTCCTTGACAGATACGCAAGGTCGTGTGCCCCCCCCCCCCGCTCCTGCTTCATCATCTCTCTGCTGCTTTTTCTCTATAAAGGCAGAACAATTTTCAGATGCTTACCGGCAATGTATAAAATAGCTATTAGAAGTCGGGTGTGGTGGCGCACGCCTGGAATCCCAGTACTTGGAAGGCTGAGACAGGAGGATCTGGGTTTGTGGCCAGCCTCAGCTACTTAGTGAGGCTCTCTGCAACTTAGTGAGACCCTGTTTCAAGATAAAGAATAAAAAATAGAGCCGGGCGTGGTGGCGCATGCTTGTAATCCCAGCATTCGGGAGGCTGAGACCGGAGGATCCGGGTTCGCGGCCAGCCTCAGCTACCTAGTGAGGCACTCCGCAACTTAGTGAGACCCGGTTTCAAAATAAAAGAATAAAAATAGGGCTGGGGGTGTAGCTCAGAGGTAGAATGCCCCTGAGTTCAATCCCCAGTACCACACACACACACAAAAAAAAAAAAAAAAAAAGAATAAAAAATAGGGCTGGGGGTGTAGCTGAATGGGAGAATGCCTCTGGGATCCATCCCCAGTACTGCAAAAAAAAAAATTATTAATAAAAATAAAATAGCTAGTGTAAATTACTCTGCAGTTAAAATTTGCAATGGAGCCAGGCGTGGTGGTGCACACTTGTAATCCCAGCATTTGGGAGGCTGAAACTGGAGGATCCGGGTTCGAGGCCAGCCTCAGCTGCTTAGTGAGGCCCTCCACAACTTAGTGAGACCCTGTTTCAAAATAAAGAATAAAAAATAGGGTTGGGGATGTAGCTCGGAGGTAGAATGCCCCTGGGTTTCATCCTCAGTACCGCAAAAAAAAAAAAAAAAAATTGCAATGGGGTGTGTTGGCACACGCCTGTGATCCCAGTACTTGGGAGGCAGAGACAGGAGGATCTCAGGTTCGAAGTCAACCTCAACAATTTAGCAAGATCCTGTTTCAAAATTAAAAAAAATAAATAAAAAGGGTTGGGAGGTAGCTTGGAGGTTGAATGCCCCTGGGTTTAATCCCCAGTACAAAAAATAAATAAATAAAAATGTTTCATTTGCTCCCTGGGGAGGGGAAAGGGGCAAGGACACACATTCTATCCCAGTGATGTACGGTCACACACAGCCCAACTGTTCAGGGCTGAATCAAGTTCTAAACATGTTTATTCCAAAATGACCCCATATCCATCTATAGCCATTCTAAGGCCCCCACAGTGACCCCGAAGTCACTTCCCTACACCTCACACCATGAAAAGATGCCACCATCCCTGCTTTAACCCTGGCAGCCACCAGGCAGGAAATAACCTGTATGCTTCCTCTTTGGGCATCTTTTCTTTGCCCAATGCAAATATCCTCTCCATTCTGTGGGGTTCCAACTTTTGTTTGCATAAGGGTCATTTGGGATACTTTTTTAAAAAATGCAGATTCCCGACTGGGTGTGATGGTGCACACCTGTGATCCCAGTACCTAGGAGGCTGAGACAGGAGGATGGCAGGTTGGAGGCCAGCCTCAACAACTTAGTGAGGCCCTCAGCAACTTAATGACACCTTGTTTCAAAATAAAAAAGTAAAATCTGACTAGGGGTGTAGCTCAGAGGTAGAACACTCCTGGGTTTAATTCCCAGTAACAACGATAAAAAAAATATGTGTGTGTGTGTGTGTGTGTGTGTGTGTGTGTGTGTGTGTCCCCAGGGTTTCTCTTACCTCCACCATTTAGGTTCAGTAGGTCCAGGGTAGGGCCGGGGAGCAAGCTCCGCAGGTGAACTGATGACGTAGCGCTGGGGGCGGAGCTTAGAGCATCACCTGTGTCCTTTATGCAACTCCCCTTCCCACTTGCTGAATTGCCACCTATGTGCTATGACTTCCAAATCTACATTCCGGTGGCCCCAGCCTCTCTCCCGAGTGCTGTGTTTAAATTCCCATCACCAGCAGAGGCTTCTCTCTTGATATCCTGCAGACCCTTCCAACATGTAATTGTGAGAAGTTATTTCCTCCCACGACATTTGGGGTTAAAGGCCATTCTCTGAGATCTTCTTTAAAAAATGAAAGGCCAAGTGTTGTCCAGCGTGGAATCCACTCAGGGTAAAGAAAAATTTATTTTTTTTAGAATTCAGCAACTTAAAGACCCTGTTTCAGCCGGGTGTGGGGGCGCACGCTTGTAATCCCAGCATTCGGGAGGCTAAGACCGGAGGATCCGGGTTCGAGGCCAGCCTCAGCTACCTAGTGAGGCACTCCACAACTTAGTGAGACCCGGTTTCAAAATAAAGAATAAAAAATAGGGCTGGGGGTATAGCTTGGAGGTAGAATGCCCCTGAGTTCAATTCCCAGTACCAAAAAATAAATAAATAAATAAAGACCCTGTTTCAAAATAAAAAATAATAAAATAGGACTGGGGTGTAGAATGCCCCTGGGTTCAATCCCCAGTATCACCAAAAAAAAAAAAGTCATTAATGCTTGAATGACCCATGACACTCAGACCAGAAAGTAATTTGCTTCGACGACGTCTAAATTTGGGACTCGTGTCATCTCTTGTGCTAATGATATGAACAGATGTTCAAATACTCCATCATCATTTGATGAGTTTTTGCCTTATACCTCCTAGGACAACTGATAGCTTCACAAGGGCAGTATTGGATAAGCTTGGGTCCTTACTCTCTGTTGTTTTGTTTTGTTTTGTTTTTGTGGTGCTGAGGAATGGAACCCTGGGGCCTCGAACCTGCTAGGCAATCAAAAATATTTTAATGTTTTTTTTTTTTTTTTTTTGAAACAGGATCTTGCTAAGTTGCTGAGGCTAGCCTCCAACCTGCAATCCTCCTGTCTCCGCCTCGCAAGTACTAGGATTATAGGCATGCACCATTGTGCCCAGGAATGCTCTCTTACAGCTGCCATTTCAGAAGACACAAAGGGCGCCCCCTGGGGACTCCGAGAACCAGTTGGGGGCAAATTTAAAGGGTCTGAAATACTGCAGTGGGGGGTGGCGAACGACAGGGGAACCAAAGAAATATCCCTGCTTTCTTCTTCCAGTTTATTTCTTTAGATTCACAAATCAAGAGAGGGGGTGTTTTTGTTGTTGTTGTTGTTTTATTATTTTATCCTCACTTTTCTTTCTATGCTGTCAGGGATTGGGTAAATGTGGATTATACATTCACAGCTCTCCCAAAAGATAACCCTCAATTTCCCTCTCCTATCACATCAGGACTAAGCCCTGGATGAGCACCACGCCCTCCACAAAGCTCCCTGGTGACCCTGCAGAGATACCAAGGCCCTGCTGTGTCTCAAGCGCTATTCTAGGCAATGAAAACATAAGGATTAGTAAAAGAGATAAAGTCAGGCATGGTAGCACACACCTATAATCCCAGTACTTGGGAGGCTGAGACAGGAGGATTGCAAGTTCCAGACCAGCTTCATCAACGTGGTGAGGCCCTCAACAACTTCACGAGACCCTGTTTTGAAATTTTAAAAAATTTAAAAAGGGGCTGAGGGTATAACTTGGAGGTAGAATGCCCCTGGGTTTAATCCCCAATACCAAAGAAAGAGACAGACAGGCAGACAGACAGACAGACAGACAGACACAGGTCCCTGCTGTCACTTTCGGGTTGCAAGGTCACCCCAAGGGAGCAGGGGCTTTGGAAGAGTATCCAGGCCAGTCCCCCCCCAAGATGGAGCTGTCTCCACTGCAGGCCAGACCCCAACCAGCCTTGGCTCACCTTCCTACTCATAGCCCGTGTCACCCTTGGTCAGCTGGAATGCTTAGAAAACTCTTGCCTAAATAGTGGCAAAGAGCTGTTCTCCTGCCTTGCCTGTTGGCTGGCCTTGGTTTTGCCCTCGGGAACTAGATAGACCTTTCATCTGAGAGTCCCTCCGAATATGGGTCCATGTGCGCACTCATCATCCGAGCTCTCACTAACTCTCACTCTCTGCCACCCTCCTTTCTGCCCACCTCGCCCAGGTCAAACCCTCCCCCTTGGCCTTTCCTTCTGTCAGCCTCAGTATCCGCAACTTTGGTATTTTTTTGGGAGGGGTGGGGTGCTGGGGATTGAAGCCAGGGCCACTCTACCTCTGAGCTACACCCCACTCAGCTCTACTTTATCTTTTATTTGGAAACAGGGTCTCACTGAGTTGAGGAGGGCCTCATTAAGTTGCTGAGGCTGGCTGCAAACTTTCGACCCTCCCATCTCAGCCTCCCAAGTACTGGGATTATAGGTGTGCACCATCACACCCAGCTGGTACATTTTTTTTTTTTTTTTTTTTTCCGGTACTGGGGATTGAACTCAGGGGCATTCTACCTTCGAGCTATACCCCCAGCCCTATTTTTTATTCTTTATTTTGAAACCGAGTCTCACTAAGTTGCGGAGTGCCTCACTAGGTAGCTAAGGTTGGCTGCGAACCTGGATCCTCTGGTTTCAGCCTCCCAAATGCTGGGATTACAAGCATGCGCCACCACGCCCGGCACATTTTTTAACTTAGACTTTATTTCTTCTTCAAGGTAGTCTCTTTCTCTCCTCCCCCTGCCACTTTAGCACGGGCTCTAAGCCTGGAGTTTCATTCTCTGTCTTTGCTTGCTGAGCTAGCTCATTGGTGGCCTGAGCAGATTGGGATTGGGCAGATTGTGGTAAAAGGTGGATGTCAGGATGCGGCTTTTTCTTTGGGGGTTTGTTTTGTCTTTGGCTGAGTCTATTCTAAATTTAAATTTAGATCATTGTCATGCATAATTATTTAAGAAACTGGGTCAGGGAATCCATAAACGGTAATTCTTCCAATTACTAAAGTAAATTTAATAAGACATAGCTACCAGCAGGCCCTTCTACAGAGAAAGAATGAGCTGAGGAGGAGTAGGTGAATGAACGAATAGGTGTTTGCTTGTCCATAAATCTTAGAATCAGTGTGGCCCCTTTTTAGTTTATTCAAATTCATACCAAATATATAAACAAAGTGGAAGGTTCTTCTTTCTTTAATTTTCTATTGGCATATAATAATATACATAATAGAGGGGTTCATTGTGATATTTTTGCACATGCACGTAATATAGTTTAATCAACTTTATTCCCCTGTACCTCCCTTGCCCTCCCCTCCTTCCTCTCCCAATCCCCCTTTTCTCTCCTGCTGGTCTTCCTAGCCCTTCCTTCTCTCCCTTTCTTTGGTATCTTCCACATATGAGAAAAAAACATATGACCCTTGACTTTCTGAGTCTGGCTTATTTCACTTAACGCGGGTCTCTCTAGTTCCACCTCTTTTCCTGCAAATGACATAACTTCCTCCTTCTTCATGGCTGAATGAAACTCCATTGTGTATATAGACCACAGTTTCTTTATCCACTCCTCTATGGATGGACACCTCAGCTGGTTCCATAACTTGGCTATTGCCAATTGTGCTGCTATAAACATGGATGCACCCATATCACTATCATACGCTGACTTTAATTCTCTTGGATAAATACCAAAGAGTGCTACAGCAGAATCATATGGTGGTCTCATTACTAGTCTTTTGAGAAACATTCACACTGATTTCCACAGTGGTTGTACTAATTTACAATCCTACCTGCAGTGTACAAGTGTTTCTTTTCCCCCACAACCTTGCCAGCATTTATTGTTGATGACTGCCATTCCGACTGGAGCAAGATGAAATCTCAATGGAGTATTAATTTGCATTTCCCAGGTTGCTAAAGATGATGAACATTTTTTCATATATATGTTAGCAATTTGTACTTCTTTTGATAAATGTCTGTTTTGTTCATTCGCCCATTTATTGATTGGGTTATTTGTTTTATTTTGTTTTGTTGGTATTAAGCTTTTTTGAGTTCTTTATATATCCTGGATATTTTAGCTGGGCATGGTGGTGCATGCCTGTAATCCCAGTACTTGGGAGGCTGAGACAGGAGAATCACAGGTTTGAAGCCAGCCTCAGCAACTTAGGGCGACCCTGTTTCCAAATAAAAAATTTAAAAATAGGGCTGAGGGTATATGCTGGAGATAGAACCCCCCTGGGTTCAATCCCCATTTCTAATCCTTTGTTTGAAGAGTAGTTGGCAAAGATTTTCTCCCATTCTTTGGGCTCTTTCTTCACACTCTTGATTGTTTCCTTTGCTGTGCAGAAGCTTTTTAATTTGATATCATAATGGGTGGTTTTTTAAATCAAAGTACTGGGTTTCAGTCATTACTATTGCTAGCTTATTGATGTTAAATCAATAAATAATCCGATCACACCATGCAACATAATTGGTAAGTATTTATGCTGCTGAATCCGTGACCCAGTTTCCTAAAGACATCTGTT
>PVLC010002946.1:45962-91500 GCA_004027655.1 Graphiurus murinus
TGGTACTGGGGATTGAACTCAGAGGCATTCTACCTTCGAGCTACACCCCCAGCCTTATTTTTTATTCTTTATTTTGAAACCGAGTCTCACTAAGTTGTGGAGTGCCTCACTAGGTAGCTGAGGCTGGCCTCGAACCCGGATCCTCAGGTCTCAGCCTCCCAAATGCTGGGATTACAAGCGTGCGCCACCACGCCCGGCGACATCTGTTTTCTAAAAGGATTTTTTTTTCAAACTGAGATTAGAAGGCCTTCTCAAAAAGGATTGCCAGATAAAATACACGACCTCCACTTAAATTTGAATTTCAGATAAACAGCAAATGATTTATTAGGGTAACTATGTCTCAGACGGTACATGAGACATACTTAGAAATTGTTTATCATTTATCTAACATTTTAACTGAGCATTTGTAGTTGTTTTTCTTGCCCCTCGCCCCCGGCCCCTTTCTTTCTTCTAAATCTGACCGTCTTAACACCCAAGACAGGCCCCCCCCCATCCTTCATCCCATGTATTTATTAATTTTTCTCTCTTTCCTTCTTTTCAGAAACAGACTCAGGTTTCTCATCGCCCGAGTAGGATCTCAGGCCTCGTGAATGGACTCACTCCTATTCCAAGCTGCATTCACTCTTGTCTCCGCTGACGATAGGCAACAGGTGTGCCGCCTTTGTTTATTTCTATTGTGGGACCTTTTTTATTTTTTTATTTTTTTTTATTTTTTTTTTATTCTTTAAGAATGTGTATGGGATAAAGCTCCTGGGAAATCTGCTTAAGCAACCTCTGAACTGATGACTAATAGTTCAACAGTTGCAAACAGGTGAAACCAGTCTCTCTCTGTGAATGAAGCCAACTGCGGCGTCAGTCTGGGCGGGGACCTGTGACAGTAAGGCACAATTCCTTGTCCTTTCCCTTACAGAAAGGACTGTACCAAGGGTTACACAAGTGCTCTACAGCCCTGTGTGTTCAGTGTGTCCCCACCTTTTTTTTTTTTTTTAACCTGAAAAAGAGTCATTTCCTCCTCCCCCCCATTTAATACCAGTTATGTTTCCATTTTCTTTTCACCCCATATTGTATATGTGAGAAAGGTACTGAAGATTGAACCCAGGGGTATTCTACCTCCAAGCTGTACCCCAGCCCTTTGTTTTGTTTTGGCTTTGTCTTGAAACAGGCTCTTACTAGGTTGCTGAGAGTCTCACTACATTGCTGAGGCTGCCCTCAAACCTGCAGTCCTCCCGTCTCAGCCTCCCAAGTACCAGGATTTTAGGCATGCCCCACCACGCCTGGCTCACCCCATAAACTCTTGAGACCATTCACAAAGGTCAGAGAATAATCCATGGATTGTCTTCTCTGAGGATTCTGGGTCACCCCATGTGCATCAAAAGGCTTTATTGCTCCTAGCCTGAGCTGAGATGTGCCAGACCACCTCCCCCCAGCCAGCGAGGAACACAGGCACCATGAAGCCATTCCCTCCACTGGCTTATTGTAGTTTTATTGTGTGTGTGTGTGTGTGTGTGTGTGTGTGTGTGTGTGACGTGTGTGCATGCACATGAATGTGTATGATGTATATGTGTGGTGCTGGGTATCAAAACCTGGGCCTCATGTATACCAGGGAAGTGCTCTACCACTGGGCCACACCCCAACCCCTATTTCATTATTGTTTATGGATCTCAGTAGGCAAATCATAAACAGAGGAGGGAAGACACAGCGTTCTTGTGGAGAATGGGCTGCGTCAGTGCCTACGGCACGAGGCTTTAAACTCCGAGGTAATTACCAACAACGTATCAGACAATGCAAGCTGGTTCAATATGCAATTATACCCTTTCATCGCTGTAAAGGACACATGATGCAGTAAATTGTTACCTATGTTTAACAAAATATTACTAAGAATAGTTGGTGGGAGCTGGGCATGGGTGGCGCGCGCCTGTAATCCCAGCTACTTGGGAGGCTGAGGCAGGCAGATCACAAGTTCAACACCATCCTCCGCAACTTAGTGAGGCTCTGTCTCAAAATAAAATTTTAAGAGGTCTGAGGAAGCAAGAATCTCAGCAACCTAGCAAGACCCTGCTTCAAAAAATAAAATAAAAAAGGTTGAGGGTATAGCTTGGAGGTAGAATGCCCCTGGGTTCAATCTCGAGTAGCATAAATAAGTAAGTAAGTAAGTAGGTAAGGAAAGAAAGAAAGAAAGAAAGAAAGAAGGAAAGAAAGGAAGGAAGGCTAAGGATGCAACTCAGTGGTAGCACCCTTACCTAGCATGCATGGTGAAGCCCTGGGTTCAATCCCCAGTACTGCAAAAAAAAAAGTATAAGACTACTAAACACAGATGCTTAGAAATATTACAAATAAACTATATAGTAGAACAAATACAAATATATTTCTCAACTTCAAAGCAAGCTTGAGATCTAGCGAACCTTTAGTTCTGAAAATTTCATATACATAAAAATGTCCCAGAGATTTTTCTACAAACTTACTCCCAGGCCACAGTCCCAGAGATTCCAGTTCAGCAGGATTGGTAACACTGTGCATGCTCACGCATTCAGATGCCAGCGTCCTCTGCACATGCTACCGATGGAACTCTCCCGGGCCTTGGTGTCCTCATCTGTAAAATGGGGACAGGACTGCCCACCTCATGCATTGTTGTGAGGATGAGTTATTATTTGTAAAGTACTGAGTAGAAAATCCATATATGTTAGCAATTTCCTTTTGTTTTTTTGTTTTTGTGGCACTGGAGATAGAACCCAGGGGCATTCTACCTCTGAGCTATGCCCCCAGCCCCTATTTTATTTTTTTATCTTGAAACAGGGTCTTACTAACTTGCAGAGAGCCTCACTGAGTTGCTGAGGCTGGCCAAGAGCATGTGATCCTCCTGTCTCAACCTCCCAAGTATTGGGATTACAAGCGAGTGCCACCACGCCTGGCTTAACAATTCCTTTTAAAGCAACACTCCAGCTGGCCCTCCCCGGCCCTGGCTTTCATGAACAGCACAGTGCGGCCTCGGTTTGGGCTGTGCATAAATCAGTTCATTGCTCTGTATGTCTGTTCACTGCCAGTAAAGTTAGTCTACAAATCCTTAGCTTACTCACAGATCTACTCCTTGAGAAAGGAAGTATCTACTCCTTGAGAAAGGAAGTAGCCACATTTCCCCCAAGAGCCTGGTGGTCTTTACTGTGCTCTCTAAGGATGTTTGGAACACTAAGAAGTACACGCTAAACACGGAGTATGCTGAGACTGTACGCACCAGTGAGGTACTGTGGACCCCACCACTGCTCTTGCAGAAAAATGTGAGTGGTCACAAGAAGTCTGCCATCTTGGCTGTCATGAGACGTCTGTGAACCTGTTAGCACCCCACATATGGCCATGGGTGAGTCTGAATGTGGGGCATCCCTAGATGGCCACAAGTTCAGGGTCTCCCTTCCACATCCTCCTTCTTGGACTCTAAATGCTGGTGGGTCCCAGAGCTCTGGCCTCTTCTCATCTGCAATATTCTTTTTCCCCAGCACCACAAAAACAAAATAAAATATAAAAGACTGGAATGTAGCTCAGAGGTAGAATGCTCCTAGGTTCAATCCCCAGTACCCATGACAATAATAATTATTATTATAATGATGACGATAAAATAAAGACATTTTGGAAACCAGAAGAATAATGAATATTAACACATGCAATATTAAATTTGAGCTTCAAATGTTCTATTTGAAGAGCCGGGAAGATTTGCATAGGTGAAAAAAAAAGGAAGAAAGGGCTTAGCAGGTGGGGAGATAGTGCTGGCAAAACACAAACATGACCACAAGATTTGTGTAGCAGTAAAAGGAAACCGATCTGATAGATGCCGAGGGCAAAGAACAGATGCAAAAAGAAGCCGAGGTTGAATCAACAGGACGGGAGCAGATCAGAGCAACTGTTGACTGTGTCGCCTACAGGAGTTATCTGACTCTTTCCAGCGGGTGGCGAGGTGTCGATGACGTATGTGCGATCACATCGAGGTTGAAGCTGGGAATAAAGGAGCCTTGGGCCACCTGTCCAACGCTCAGGCAAAGCCGCAGCACTAGATAAAGGTCTCTCCAATTAGATTTTCCCCATAGGCTGGGCAGAAATCCCAGAACGATCCCCTTTGCTCCTGGGACATGTCTCAGAAACTCGAGGTCACTATAGAATCGGAGAACGGACCCAGCCAAGAGGGCTTCACATGGCTCGAGGTCAGGGAGTTTCAGTTGCTATAGAATCCAGTAAGTATTGGTTTATCTCTGACGGCATGGTGGGCGGGGTTAGGGGGAGCTTCCTAAAAACACACTGGAGACATTGTTGGAAAATGTCAGGTTCTTAATCACCAAAAAAATGATCACAAAGGAATTTCAAGACTCACCCGCCCAGGTTTCTCTGGAGCTGCCTTAAAAACACCATTGCACTGGGAAGTGGTATGTTGGTCATGATTTAAAGCAGTGCTTTATCGGCACTCTAAAGATACACATGTGACCTTTTGAGAAATCCTGTTTATTCTAGATCTTGCACACTTGTGTTCGCGATATACAATTGATCTTTGGTAGAAAGGAAAAAAAAAAAAAAAAGAAAAGCTTGAAAATGACCTAGATAAATGCAACAAAACCCAGGGCACCCACTCACTTATTTCTTTTTTTTTTTTTTTTTTTGCGGTACTGGGGATTGAACTCAGGGGCATTCTACCTTTGAGCTACACCCCCAGCCCTACTTTTTATTCTTTATTTTGAAACCGAGTCTCACTAAGTTGCGGAGTGCCTCACTAGGTAGCTGAGGCTGGCCTCGAACCCGGATCCTCTGGTCTCAGCCTCCCGAATGCTGGGATTACAAGCGTGTGCCACCACGCCCGGCTCCACTCACTTATTTCTAGTAAGATCAAGTGACTAACTGAATGGGCAGCCTGTTAGGGTTGCCTGCTCGCCCCTCAAAGATGAGGCAGGCATCTCATGATGGAGCACAAAGCAACACCTTAAAGAAGGTCTTGGCATTACTTTATTTCCAAGCCTGTAACTGGGTCATTTATTGCACTTGGAAAAAAAAAAAAAATCCATCCACACAGCACCGCCACAGGTGGTGACAACCCTCTTCTGGGGGCCAGAGTCTGCCATTGTTTTTTGTTTTTCTGATGCACCAGGAGGGAGAATTACATCTAGTGGGTGTAGCATCAGCTGGTACCCACCTGTCTGCTGGGTGCTTTGCATATTTTTGCTGAGTGACTCCTCACCTGTGAAGGTGCTAACACCACACCCACTTAACCTATGAAAACAGCAAGCCCCAGAGGACGCTGGCCCCTCCGCAGGCTGTTTATTTCAGATCAGGAATATGCGAACTCTCGGGGCTCCCATTGCTGGCCTCCAAACCTTTGCAATCAGAGTAGTTCTGCCTAGCCGGGTGTGGTGGCACACTCCTGTAATTCCAGTACTTAGGAGGCTGAGAGAGGAGGGTCCCATGGTCGAGGCCAGCGTGCCATAACTTAGCGAGTGACTGTTTCAGAATAAAAGATGAAAGAGGGTGTAAGAGTTTAGAGGTAGAACATCTCTGGGTTCAACCCCCAGTAGCACAAAATAAAATTAAGAAAGAATAACTCTGCCTAGTGTGCAAAGCCCTGGGTAATCCCCAGAACTGCAGAGATAGATAGATAGATAGATAGATAGATAGATAGATAGATAGATAGATAGATAGATAGATAGATAGATAGATAGATAGATAGATTAAACAAACAAATAAGTAAATAAATAATGAAAGCACTCTGCCTAGTCATATAGAGGTAGAATCCTTTGCAACACATATGCTCTATAACTTACCCATGGCTAGATCTCGTTTATTTCAAGCAAGAACTGATAAAAGTTCAGGACAAGAAAAGACTCTGCAAGGAATAAAGAAAAATGATCCCCTTCCTCCAGAGAGGGGCCACATCTCCTTTATTCTCAGTGCCTTTAGAGAAAATTGAGCCATATGGTAGCTTTGTGATCCTGTTTTTTTTGTTTTGTTTTTTTTTGTTTTTGGTACTGGTGATTAAAACCAGAGGCATTCTACCTTTGAGCTACACCCCAGCTCTTTTCATTTTATTTACTTACTTATTTGTTTGTTTTTGAAACGGTCTCACTAGGTTGCTGAGAGTCTGGCTAAGGTGCTGAGACTGTCCTCCTGTCTCCGCCTCCCAAGTCCTGGGATTACAGGTGTGTGCCACCAGGCCTTGCTAGGGTCCTGCATTATTGAATGTGGCCTGGAAGTTCCCTCAGAGTCCCTCTAGGGTGGCCCCATGCTTCTGGACATGTTTGCACCCAAAATGAGCAACAAAGAGATCTGGCCTATCCCCCTAAGGCCTAAAGAGCAGTAGAGATGGGCAGTGAGAACAACACAGAGGGGTTAAAACAAACACGATCCACGTTGCTTTCTTGCTGTCTTTTCTAGTCCTTCCTGGCTGGGTGTTTTTTTTGTTTTTTTCAACAGGGATCTGTTGGTAGAAGGATTCCTGGATGTCTCCCACAAGCAGATGGCAATGTTCTCTTCTTCTCATGTTATAGGAACCAGACAGGGAAGGGGGTGATAGGAAAAGGATTAGACAAAGCCCGTCTGGCTAGTCGATAGTCCTCTAATCCTAAGCCCTTTTGAAAGCCAAACACTTGGTATTTGCAAGAATTATCCAATATGATCATTATAATATCATTACAATCAAGGAATATGCTGTTGAAAATGTTCATTTTCATTCACACCTTTTTTTTTTTTTTTTTTTTTTTTGCACTAGGGATGGATCCCAGGGCCACTCTACCTCTGAGCTACACCCCAAGCCCTATTTTATTTTATTTTATATTTTGTTTTGAAACAGGCTCTCACTAGGTTGCTGAGGGTCTCGCTAAGTTGCTGAGGTTGGTCTTGAACCTGCAATCCTCCTGTCTAAGCCTCCCAAGTACTAGGATTACAGGCATGTGCCACTACATCCAGCTTTATTTTTTTATTTTGAAACAAGGTCTCATTAAGTTGCTGAAGCTGACCTTGAACCTGAGATCATCTAGTCCCAGCCTCCCAAGTACTAGGATTACAGGTGTGCACCACCTCGCCCAGCTCCTCCACCCTTTTTACTTTTGAATTTTGATATAGAGTCTCTCTAAGTTACCCAGGCTGGCCATGAACTTGCGAATCTCCTGCCTCAGCCTCCTGAATAGCTGGGATTATAGGTACATGTCACTGTGTCCAGCTGGTGGTAATTTTGATCATGGTCAAGATGTGATTCGTTTCACAATCATGTACTCACTCCTTGCCCCTCTCATATGTTTACAGTAAACTTCATGAGAGAGGATAAGCAGAAACTCAACATTTTATAGGAAACATTTAATAGCATCTTTGCACTTGACAAAAGAAAGCATTTCAGAATCTTTTTTCCATTGTTGTTACAGAATAAACCATTTCATTCCTCACTCCTTTCCTCCATGGTTACTTCCAATGCTTGAGGTGAAAGAATTTTCAAAATGCAAATATTGCTATGTAACTCTGTGTGTATGTGTGTGTGTGTGTGTATGTGTGTGTGTGTGTGTGTGTTTATGTTGCTAGGGATTGAACCCAGAGGCATTCTATCTCCAAGCTACATCCCCAGCCCTATTCTATTTTTTATTTTGAAACAAGGTCTCACTAGGTTGCTGAGAGTCTTGCCATGTTGTTGAGGCTGTCCTCAAACCTGCGATCCTCCTGCCTCAGCCTCCCAAGTACTAGGTACTAGGATTATTATAGGCATGCACCACCACGCCCAGCTACTTATAGAGACAATGTGATAATTTTCCCCCAGGAAAAGGCTTGGGAGAAAACACTAGTTGGTATTTTTTGCCATACTCCAAGTCACCTGAGTCACCTCAGTCAGCTGAGTGCTGGGTGCTTCGACAACAGGAAGCCAGAAAACACGACTAGGACAACATGGCGGTCTCTGCTTCTCTTCTTCTTCATCAGGTCCTCTTTCCCCAGTGGGAAAGCCCGTTCCTGCCAGTGATGACTGTGTGTGTGTGTGTGTGTGTGTGTGTGTGTGTGTGTGTGTGTGTGTGTGGTACTGGAGATGGAACTCAGGGGCATTCTACCTCCCAGCTACACCCCCAGCCCTATTTTTATTCATTTTTTGAAACAGGGTCTCACTAAGTTGCAGAGGGCCTCACTAAGTAGCTGAGGCTGGTCAGGAACCCGGATCCTCCGGTTTCAGCCTCCCAAGTACTGGGATTACAAGCGTGAACCACCATTCCTGGCTCTAAAGAACAAGATGACTATTCAAGTTGGGCACAGGAATGCATGCCTGTAACCTCAGTACTTGGGAAGCTGAGACAGAAGGATCACAGGTTCGAGGCCAGCCTCAGCAACCTAGAGAGGCCCTCAGCAACTTAGTGAGACCCTGTTTCAAAATAAAAAATAAAATAAGGCTGGGAGTGTGTAGCTCAGCGGTAGAATACCCTGGGGTTTCTATCCCGAGTAACATACACACACACACACACACACACACACACACGCACACACACTGATAGTTCAGGGGCGTCCTCAGGGTTAGCACTAACAGAGTAGAGACCTGAGCTGGTCGTCCACCCTGGGAGTTTTGCACTGGTGTTCACGGAACACTTAATGATCTGCAGATACCCGTGCAGGTTGTACAAAGCGAACGTCAAGGCATCCTGGATCAGAGCTATTTCCCCGTGCCCTTCAAATGATCTAGTTTGCTTCTTAAATATGTGAACATTTTTATACAAGTTGTGACAATGAGTAGATCCTATAAAAGTCTCCACCCTGACGCGACTCTCCTCTGAGGTTTGAGAGAAAGACAGAGACTTAAAAGATGCTAATTATAACTTGAGGCTTTTAAAAGCTGTATGAGGCAAGACGTATATTGGGTGCTCAATTTAAGAACAATGTTCAGGCTGCATGCAATGGCACATGCCTATAATCCCAGAACTTGGAAAGCTGAGACATCACAATCATAGGTTTGAGGCCAGCGCACAGTTATTTAACGAGACCTTGTTTAAAAAAAAAAAAAAAAAAAAGTAGGGCTGGGTGTATAGCTCAGAGGTAGAGGGCCCTGGGTTCAGTCCCCAGTACCAAAAAACAAAACAGTGTTCAATTGAATTTGCCACTAAAGTCAATGAGCTAATATCTGTTAAGGAACATCTTTGTAAAAGGCTGCATTGATGATTGCTGTTGTTCCCAAATTTTCTACCATCTGTTCAATTTTAGATTCAGATAAAAAATGTAATAAACAGGCATTGGACACCTGCTTTGTACCATTTTAAGTGCTTTTACATATTTTATCTCACTTAATTTATAGCCATAACTATATAGATTAGAAAATCACAGTAGCTCTATGTACCTCCATGATAGAGTGCTTGTCTAGCATGTGTGAGACCCTGGGTTTAATCACCAGTACTGCAAAAAAAGAAAAAAAATTATAGTAGACATGTGTGTGGTGCTCTTTATCAGACCCAGGGTTTCATGCATGCTAGGCAAATTCTCTACCATGGAGCTACATCCCTAGCCCTAGAGTAAACTTTTTGAGGCAAATGACTTGGTGCTCAGTTAAGAAATCACCTGTCTCATTATTTTAAATCTTCTTTTTCTTTTCTCTTTCTCTCTCTCTCTCCTCTTTCTTCTCTCCTCTCTTCTCTTTCCCCTCTTTTCTCTCTCTTCTCTCCTCTCTCCTCTTTCCCCTCTTCTCTTTCTCTCTCTCTCTCTCTCATTGAATTATAGGAATAGGAAGCTTTTCTTACTTTTATTTTAATTCTATTGGTTCTAAGACTCAAGACACTTAAAGTTTTAGGATTCTAACAAAAAGAAAAAGTATGCTTTTGTTGAAAGACTGTAGGTTAAGTCTATCAACCCTGAGTCAATATTTTTATAACTGTGTTTTATTATAACTATTCATTTTAGTTAGAATGCTGCTACTCTATTTAGTCTAATTGTATGCTTTGATTATGGGTTGCAATAAAAATGCTGGGTTTGAATTAAAACTGTCACAGAAATGAGCAGAAAAATCACAAGAGAAGTCAGGATAGGAACTACAGACTGAAGAAGAGGAGTAAAAGGCATCCAAATTGAAAAAAAAAAAAGAAATTAAATATTCTCTGCTTGTGATAGCATGATCTTATATGGGGAAAACCCTGAAGGCTCAACCAAAAAACTGTTGGAAATAATCAAATTTAGTAAAGTTCCAGGATACAAAAATCAACTTACAAGATTTAGTTCCACTTCTATATACTAAAAACAAACTATTTCAAAAAGAGATCAAGAGAACAATTTCATTTACTATAACACAAAAAGGAATAAAATGCTTAAAGGACAAACTTAACCAGGGAGGCAAAAGATTTTTATACTGAAAACTGTAAAACATTGATGAAAGATATTGAATAAAACACAATATATGCAAAGCTATCCTGTGTTCATGGGTTGGAGAAATTAATATTATCAAAATGTCCATACTACCCAAAGTGACCACATGTTCATTGCAACCTCTATCAAAATTCCAATGGCAAGAAGTAAATAAATAATAAATTCAAAAATAAAGCAAGAGGAAAAAAATCCAATGGTATCTTTCAACAGAAATAGTATGATTCTGATATGCACAGAGATCACAAAAGACCCTGAATAACCAAAACAATTTTGACTAATAAGAATGTTATGGTTAGATAAGGAATTATCCTCTGAAGAGCTCATGTAGTAATGTCAGAGTTGATGTAAATAAGTCATGGGGATTTTAATCCCGTCAATAAATAAATCCACTATAATGAATTTACTGGGTGGCAACCTGGGTGGCGGGGTGTGGCAGGAGCAGGTGGGCCCCTAGGGTGTGGTCTCCAGGATTCCGCTTGTGTCCTTGGATCTCCTGGCTTGCTATCTCGATCTGGCCTCTGTGATGTGAGAGCAGCCTGAGATGAACGGAATCTCTGTAATTTCCACAACTGTGAGCAAATAAATCTTCCTTCCTCTAAGTTTTGGTGGTCAGTTGTTTTGGATTATGGCAGTGAGGAAGCTGGATATACCCATACCAATGAATGAAAATGAACCCTTATCTTACATCATACACACACACACACACACACACACACACACATACACACACAAAACTCAGAATGGATTAAAGACTTAAAAATAAGACCCGAAATCATAAAACTTCTAGAAGAATATAAAGGGAAAGCTCCTTGATTATTAGTCTCAGCAATGATTCTTTTTTTTATAACACCAGAAGCACAAGCAACAAGAGCAAAAATAAGCAAGCGGGACTACATCAAACCAAAAAGCTTCCGCACTATAAAGGAAGCCATCAACAAAATAAAAAGGCAACCTAAATAGGAGATAAAATAGTTGTGAACCATATGTCTGACAAGGGGCTAAAATCCCAAACATTTGCAAACCTTATATCCAATAAATTGTTAATATACGGGACTCACAGAACTCAGTACCATTATAAAAAAGCTGCCAGGCATGGTGATACACACTGTAATTATAGTACTTGAGAGGCTAAGATAGGAAGATTGCAGGTTCAAGGACAGCCTCGGCAATGCAGTAAGACTCTCAGCAAGTTAGTGAGACTCTATTTAAAAACAAAAAAATGTTTAAAAAGAGGGTTGGTAGCCGGGCGTGGTGGCGCACGCTTGTAATCCCAGCATTCGGGAGGCTGAGACCGGAGGATCCGGGTTCGCGGCCAGCCTCAGCTACCTAGTGAGGCACTCCGCAACTTAGTGAGACTCGGTTTCAAAATAAAGAATAAAAAAAAGAGGGTTGGAGATGTAGCTCAGAGGTAGACTGCTCCTGGGTTCAACCCCCAAAACCAAAAATAAATAAATAAATAAATAAATAAATAAATCTATCCATCCAAAACCTCACTGTGTCCAGGGTCCTGCTCATAAATCTAACCTGGATTCAAATCAAAGCATTCTACTCTAATGCCTGTGCAATTTTTGTGTCATCTTAGGCCTCTCTTGTATCCTTTCTATATATTTCCATCCGTCCTTTTCTGTTTAGCTTTATATTCTAAGTATTTTCTCATTTTACTTCCTACTTCACTGGCAAAAGTTAACTGTATATATGAGGACTGCCCTAGAGAGAGCGGTCACATGTGTTGGCTAAAGGTCATAAATATCTATCACCTAAGTGTTTAGTTATGAGTTTTCCTAATAATCACATTTAATCTAACCTCTGGGCTTTGCCCCAAAGCCCCCACCACCCCTGTCTACCGGCACATATTTGTATTAGTTAGGGTTCTCAGACTCAGCTGCTTAAGCTTTTTGTCTTATGAGGGGAGGGGGTTATTTATGAGAGGGCACTAGATTGGCTCACAGATTTGAGGCTGAACAGTTAAGCCTTGTAAAGGCCATGTCCACTGGCTCCAGGCCATTGGGACTCTCTAGCCATTCCCTGCCTTTGACTTTCTGCTTGTAGGTGTCATTCTCTGAGAGCAGCTTCTTTGTGGGAGTAGAAAATATAGTTGCCTTGAGTGTAGACTCTTGCAGCTCTCTAGCAAGAAGAGAAGAAACAAGAGGGAGAAGGAGAAGGAGCATGCCTGTAATCCCAATACCTGGGAGGCTGAGATAGGAGGATCACAGGTTCAAAGTCAGCCTCAGCAACTTAGCAAATAAAAAGGGCTGAGGGTGTAGCTCAGAGTAGAACACCCCTGGGTTTAATCCCCAGCACCAAAAAAAGAAAGGAAAGAGAGGAGGGAGGAATGGGGGAGAGGAGGGAAAGGGAGGGAGAGAAGAAGAAGAAAAGACATGTCTTTATCCAGCTCAGGTTTGAAAATTAATGGCAGAGACATTGATTGGCCTGGCTGGAACCTTGAGCCTACCCAGTACCAAGGGAATGGAGAACAGTGCTTGACCCAACCTGGGCTCTGTACCTCTGAAGTATTCCCTGATGAGTAGCCCACATGTGGGTTTAAGGAGTATGTACCAGAAAAATGTCTTTTCTAGACAGACAAAATGTTGAATGTTCTATTCTAGGGCCAGATCGAACCCTACTTCCTCCCTGACCATGTCAGGCCAAAGTCATTCATTACGAACAAAGATTCACAGAGCACCTACCACGCGGTCAGCATTGCTAGGTCCTGGAGACACCCACTTCTTCCTTCAGTCAGTCAACAAATGCTTATCCTGAGCCTCACCGTCCTCCATAACCTCCTAGCACTATTCTAGGTCAGGCTAAGTTGCTGGGGACACATCAATGTGTAAGGCAGACGAGGTCTCTGCACTCTCAGAACTTAATCATATGAGCACAACAGTTAATAAACAAGTACATAAATGAAGTAGTCACAGGTTCTAAAAAGAAGTGAAGATGGTTCCATAACAGCATAACAAGAGTGTGCGTAGGGAAGTGTGTCTGCTTCGCATGGGGAAGGCCAGGCTCTCCGAAGAGCTAATGATAGAAAAACTTAGCTGGGTGCAATGGCACGCTCCTATAATTCTAGTTCTTGGGAGGCTGAGACAGAAGAAGGATCGCAGGTTGGGGACCAGCCTCAGCAACTTGGCAAGACCCTCAGCAATTTAATGAGACCCTGTTCCAAAATAAAAATTTTAAAAAGGGCTGGGAGTGTAGCTTGGAGGTAGAATGCCCCTAGGTTTGATCCCCAGTACAGAAAGAAAGGATGGGAAGAAAGAAAGGAAGAAAAGAAAAAAGGAAAGGAGAGGAGAGAAAGAAAAGAAGAGAAGAGAAAAGAAAAAAAGAAAGACTCCCCAACTTGTTGTGTTCCCCTTAGGAATCTCTCCCAGGCTCCAGCACAGAGACTGAGCACATAAAGATCTGCTAAATTGAAAGGGAACCAGGAAAACAGAAGGAAACATCTAGCTGAGTGTAAAAATAAAGGAATTTTTTTGAAAACGGAGACCTGTTGGTTCAAGGAGGTCATACTCCCTTATGAGTTTTGGAAAAAACACATCACTTAGCCGTCATTAAGGAAAAATGTGTGACCGTAGGAACTGCAAAGTTCACAAGGCTTCAAAATGCATTTCAAAACAAGCCTCAGAAATAACAATCAAATGTGTCATTGCTATACAACTCATTCAAAAACAAATCCACAACAAAAGGGGAAGGGGAATAGGCTCTTCTGCAGTTCACATATCTAAGCACCGAAGAATTTCAAGGCTCCTCTGAGAATCAACAGTCATGTTTATTTCTCTATAATAATCTCTCCTGGCCTGGAAAAATCTGTTTATCATTCTAAACAATAAATACTTGAAGGAAAGCTTTTGTTTCGGGGTTGCTCTGCACATACATATGATTTAGCCATGTAGAGTTGAGAGCATGCTCTTTCTATACACACACACACACACACACACACACACACACGTAGAGACAGGGATGCCTGGAAGGGTTGCATGGGTCTCGTCAGCTAGAGCTGGCCCAGTTCTGGCTCTACTGCTTCTAGCTGTGCGATAGTGAGCAGATCTAATTCTTATCTATAAGATGGAGTTAATATCAACCTCATGGAGTGTTCTGCAACTTTCATTAAATGAGATGTGTTGAATGCTAGGTAGCATGTCAAATAAATGCTCAATAACTGGTATTTATTTTAAGATTCTGAGTTTTGCCAGGCATAATGGTACATGCCTAGTACTTGGGAGGCTCAGACAGGAGGACTGCAGGTTTGAGGCCAGCCTCAACAATTTAGCGAGACCCTGATTCAAAATAGGGCTGGGGGTATAGCTCAGAGATAGAAGGCCCCTGGGTTTAATCCTTAGTACACACACACACACACACACACACACACACACACACATTCAATGTCACACAATCTTTTGATTTTAAGGGTCCTTTCATAGACCCTATGAAAGAGCATGTTTAAGATATTTTGTTTGTGATTTTTGACCACACTGAAAACTTAAAGCAATTATTTCATTGACAGATCAGAAATAAATGCAAGCAGGTACAACTGTGAGATTATTTGAGGAGGTTAGATCAGAACCGACAAGGGCGGGTTTAATTATTCACGTGTAAACCGAAGACCCCAAATAATGTTTGGTTACACCAGCCTTTCAACAGGTCAGAGGGACCTTGGCACCTGTGGGAATGCTGTTCCCTCCCCTGTGTGTTCTGTTCTGTGCTCTTTGCCTGGACGGACCTTCATTTCCACACATCTAAATTCCATTCTAATTTACCTGGTTATTTTCTCCATCTGCCGTCATTACTCTGGCTTAAGGAAAAGGGGTTTTCACAGTTCTTTTGTTCTATCAGCAAACAACGTTTGCTGCTAAATATCTTAAATTCTTCTCACCCTTTTATAAATATCTCCCAAACTCCCATCTTAAATCATTCTGCTTTGAACGCCGAGTACTGGAATTTTACAGCTACTTAGACCATGTCCCGTCTTCAGTAGAAATTCCCCCTAAGATATCCTGCTTGAAGAGATGAGGCTTAATTCTTTAAGATACATCCAAGACCTTATGGGTAGCTCTTAAGACTTTCATTAAACAGTTCATAGAGGTTTTCTCTGGAGAGTACAGATGGAGAGAGATGAGAATCACGGAAAAAAAGGGAGAAGATTTTTAAATTTCATTTTATACCCTTCTGTTATGGCTGACTGTAGTCCCCCCCGCCCCCTCCCCCGTGGATGAATTACCTAAATTTACTAAAAATCTACCTCTATGGGAGCTTCAACCACCAATACCAAAATTACACAGAATAAATTTAATGCTTCCTCCAAATGACACTTTGAAATCTAAAGACAATTTGTCCTTTTTCTGTCTGCTCTTCTTCAAGCTAAGGACTTCTATTTTTTTTTTTTAATTCTTCTCATAAAATGAAAAGCGTGCCTTCATGTGTTACCTTTGCAGTCCCCATTTCTTCCCTTTTCCCAGTAGGCCTGATTTCCAGGAGGGGCTTCTTGTGGTCTGGAGAACCGAGAGTGGAATGCATGACCTAGGTTAACATTTCCTTTTTCTGGCCATGGCAATGGCTTGATCTAAGTTAGTCCAACCAGATGAAATCTCAGGACTTCAGCATTTCTAGGATGAAGATGCATAGAGCCTTGGAAACTGTTGACATTTATCTTAGACCGTGAAAGAATCTACCTGAAAGCATCAATATCCGAAAAGCCGGTGGAGAGATGGAGAGAAAATCTGGGCCCTTGTTATATATACAAACTTCCAGAAACACCAGGCTTAAAGACACTTCTGCTTCAAAATTATGTGATTTCGATTACAAGTTAGTACATTATTGTGGTTGGCCCTGTTTGATTTGAGTGTTTTGTTATTTTCAAGTTAAAATATGCTGACTAATCCATGAGAAATGGTTCCTTTCCATTGTTGCCTTCTTTGGACGAACTTCAATTTGTCAATGACCCTCTTCCCAGGTTCTCAGAACAGAACCTGCTATTTTGCATGGAGACTGACCAGTGCAGTTGCCCACAGGCCTCTCTTGAGCCAGGGTTAGAATGTGATATTATGTCTCAACTTGACACTGCACTAGGATTTGGAGCATACCAGCTCCAACAGCTCTCACCAGAAAACTGCCTATTTTCACAAATTGTTTCTGAACACACAAACCCTAAACACCTAGGATCTTGAAGGAGAGAAGTGCATTTTAGAAAAGTATTTAGAATATACTTTTGCCAGACGTGGAGGCACATGCCTGTAATCACAATAATTTGGAGGCTAAGACAGGAGGACCACAGGTTCAAGGCTAGCCTCAGCAATTTAGCGAGACCCTGTTTCAAAATAAAAAAGGAGTTGGGGTGTAGTTCAGAGGTACTGGGCTCAATCTCTAGTACCAAAAAGAAAAAGAAAAAAAAAAAGAACCCCCCAAAAGAATATACTTTAAACTTGCTCCTTCCCTGTAAGAAGGCTTAGTGTACCTTTTGTTTCTGCTTTAGCTTTCAAAAGCAGAATGATTAATTCCTTTCTTAGTTCAATGTTGTCACATGAATTTAACAAACTGTGGATTTTCAAGTGTATAATTACTGTACATAAATATTGCATTAAATAGCATTTTACTAAGCATAATGAGCACTTAAGATGATAGTATCAGGACTCTTGCCTGGAAGGAATGCAGCTAAGTGGCCCTTGAGCCCCCGTGGTGACACTTCCTCTAGTGCCAAGGTCCAGCATCTGGACCTCAGGGGGCAGGTCCACAAACTAGACTTCATGAGTATATCCCGGAGATGGGGATGGCAGTGCATGCCTGTTATCCCAGTACTTGGGAGGCTGAGACAGGAGGATCGCAGGTTCAAGACCAACCTCAGCAACTTAGTGAGACTCTCAGCAACCTAATGAGACCCTGTTTCAAAACAAAACATAAAAAGAGCTGGGGGTGTAGCTTAGAGGTAGAATGTCCCTGAGTTCAATCCCTCGTACCACAAAAAAAGATACAAGAGATGGATGTGTAAGCCATGATGTCAATGCATTTACTTTTAAATGGAGATGATCCTTTCTGACAGGAGACACATAATCGATATCTCATTCAGAACCCAGATATTTGGAAAACTGGATTAATAATCAAGACAATTGCCAGCGAGCATGGAATTAAGAGAGAGGGCGTGGACTGCCTTGGGGACTGTTTTCCCCATTATGAGACCACTTTGAGATCCTGATAAAATATATCCTCACACATGGGGACTGTGGCATGATCTGCGTTGCCAGTTTTTTCTTTGCAGAAGGACAATAGCAAATATTTATATATGATGGTGCCTACCATGTGATCAATCGCTATTCTAGACGTCTCTCTTTCCCTCCCCTCCCCTCTCCTCCCTTTTCCTCCCTACCCCTTCTTCTCTCCTTCCCTCTCTCCCTCCCTCCCTCCTTCCCTCCCTCCCTCCCTTCCTTCCTTTCTTTCTTTTGTACTAAGGATTGAACCCAGGGGCATTGTACCTCCCAGTCACACCCCCAGCCCTATTTTATCTTTTACTTTGAGACAGGTCCTCGCTAAGTTGCTGACCTTGGCCTTCAACCTGCGATCCTCCTGTCTCAGCCTCCCCAAGCGCTGGGATTCCAGGCATGCACCACCATGCCCGGCTTGTTCTGGACATCTTAACTATGAACCAACTTAATTATGATAAACCTTTCACATTTATGCTATCATTAGCCTGATTTTACAGATAGCAACACTGAGTCACAAAGGGGATGGGTTACTTGCTAAAAACTGCATGCTTAATTGAGTGGCGAAGCCGAGGTTCACAGGTAGCCTGGCTCCAGAGTCCATTCCTTAAATTGTTACGCTACACAGCGTCTTCAACACTGTGCTTTTCTACCCCAAATACCCCCATCTCTGTTGCTACAGCCTATGATCTACATCAGTTACTTCATATCCTATTTGGCATCACCCTCTGACAGATGATTCCTTATACTGCTATATCTCTGAAACCTTTTCCCTGAAAATGCTATAGGTATGTATGTATAGACATAAGATACAGATGTCTATAACACATATATGGATACAATTTCTAAGGGAAAATGTAATGTAAATACTTTTGCCTCCATATATATATATCAACAAATACAAGCAGACTATGCTAGTGTGGGCTGTGGGCCAGGATAGGAACTTTGTTATATTCAAGTGGACAGCGTGATGATAGCTGTTAAAATAGGATTCTGCCTATACTGAATCTGCCTCCAAAAAAGGAGATATTTAGTTTCAGAGAGGCATTTAGGAGTGACCACAAGAGACACTGAGGAGAAGGAGGAGCATGCGTGGCTGGCGCTCCTCTCGGGGCCAGCTGTTTCCCTCGCCGCCCCGGCCGCACACCCTTGGCCAGGCTGTCTTCCAATCGCGGCAAAAGACCCAGGTCAGGCCTGGATTCCATCAAGCTGCGCAGACCCTTGTTTCCCAAGGATTGTTTTAAAACTGCTATAATCTTATTCCCTTCTTTTCTTTTTTTTTTTTTTTCTTTTCGGTGGTACTGAGGATTGAACTCAGGGGACTTCTACCTCTGAGGTACACCCCCAGGCCTATTTTATTTCTTTTTTTGAAACAGGGTCTCACTAAATTGCGAAAGGCCAGCCAGGCATGGTGGTGCACGCTTATAATCCCAGTACTTGGGAGGCTGAGACCAGAGGATTCGGATTTGCAGCTAGCCTCAGCTACTTAGGCACTATGCAACTTAGTGAGACCCTGTTTCAAAATAAATAATTAAATATAGGACTGGGGGTGTAGCACAGAGGCAGAATGCCCCTGAGTTCAATCCCCAGTACCGCAAAAATGAATAAATAAACACATAAATAAAATTAAATAAATAAATTGCAAAGGGCCTCGCTAAGTTGCTGACGTTGGCCACAAACCTGCCATCCTCCTGTCTCAGCTTCCCAAGTACTGGGATTACGGGCATGCACTACCATGTCCGGCTCCTTATTTTCTTTTTTGAAAATGTAATTTAAAAAAAAAAAAAAAGATTAAAAACTTGCTGAATGCAATTCCAACGCCTAAAGGTAGGAAAGGTTATGCAGTACAGTGAAAAGTCTCTCCCGTGCTGAACCCTCAACGCTCCGTTCCCCTCCTGGGAGGCAATTACCAGCCTTCTTATCCTTCCAGAGCTATCCTCTTATTCTCTTTACTGTCCCATTTTTCCCCCCCTGGAGAAATATATTTGGGCCTTTTTATCTTGTTTTGCCACATTGTCCACTTTCTTTCCTATCCTTTCTTCTAAAAGACAAGGCCAACCTCCCCCGGGGACTCTTCTTCCAAACGCCAGCTTGCTGGAGGTTGATTCCCGTGCTGCGTCCCCTCTCCAGCTCTGTTTTCCATCCTAGCTAGGAATAAGCTCATACGTGACAGCTGGTGGTCCCAGTCACCTTCCGATGAGTGATGGATGGCACCAGAGGAGCAGCCGTTCCCTAATATCATTAACGGCAAGATTTTTGCAAGCTCAAAATTCCAAGACCTGACAGTTGCTTCCAACTGCG
This sequence comes from Graphiurus murinus, assembly GCA_004027655.1. Lineage (NCBI taxonomy): Eukaryota > Metazoa > Chordata > Mammalia > Rodentia > Gliridae > Graphiurus > Graphiurus murinus. The sequence goes on from PVLC010002946.1 coordinate 65,789, forward strand.
CCCAGCTGTTATTCTGGCCGAGTGGTGGGGATCTGAATGCCCTTCTGCAAACAATCAGGGGCAGCGGCTGGCTCCCCGACCTCTTCTTTTTTTTTTTTTTTTGCAGTACTGGGGATTGAACTCAGGGGCATTCTACCTCCGAGCTATACCCCCAGCCCTATTTTTTCTTCTTTAGTTTGAAACCGGGTCTCACTAAGTTGCGGAGTGCCTCACTAGGTAGCTGAGGCTGACCGCGAACCCGGATCCTCCGGTCTCAGCCTCCCGAATGCTGGGATTACAAGCGTGCACCACCACGCCTGGCTCGGACCTCTTCTTTTACAGCCTCTGTGACACCCGATTTTGAGTTTCTTTGGCCTGAAAATAATATTGTAAGCTGGGCTTGGTGGCACAGGCCTGTAAACCCAGTACTTGGAAGGCTGATCACAGGTTTTAGGACAACCTCAGCAAGTAATGAGACTCTCATCAACCTAGCGAGACCCTGTTTCAAAATAAAAATAAAATAGGGTTGGAGGTGTAGCTTGGAGGTAGAATAGCCCTGGGTTCAGTCCTTAGTAGTAGTAATAGTAATAATATTGTGAGCCTAGTCCAGAGTCCGCTACCACTAACCATGTGACTTTGCAGGAGTATCTCAGCCTCGGTTCCAGGCTCATCTGTAAGATGATGGTTCTAGTTGCAAAGGCCTTTCAGCCTACAACCCTAGGATTTCCATAAAGAGGAGTGAGGTCAGTTGTTAAAAGGCCAGTGTAAACCTGTACCAGGGATTGAACCCAGGGGCATCCTACCCCTGAGCTACACTCCCAGCCCTATTTTATTTTTTGTTTTAAAACAGGGCCTCGCTAAATTGCTGAGGCTGTCCTGGGACCTGCAATAGCTTCAAGAAAATAGTTTCATTTATCTATTCATTCATTTATTTTTGTGGTACTGAGGATTGAACCCAGGGGCATTCTACCTCCAAGCTATACCACCAGCCCTATTTTTGTTTGTTTGTTTCTTTCTTTGTTTTGAAACAGGGTCTTGCTAGGTAGCCCAGAGTCTTGCTCTGCTGTTGAGGTTGTACTCAAACCTGCGATCCTACTGTCTCAGCCTTGCAAGTACTGGGATTCCAGGTATGCCCAGGTTTGGGCAGTTTTAGAGCAATTGCTCAGGGATTTGCTATCCTTTGTTCTACAGGGTTTAAGAACTACTTGCCCCATAGCTGCAAAAGAAGTCCTTGCCCCACGCTGAGGTTAGAATGTCCCCACCAAACCTCATGTTGAAATGCAATCTGCACTGTGAAGTCTTAAGGGGTGGGACTTTTAAGAGGTGACTGATCATGAAGGATCTGCCCTTGTGAATGGATTCACCTACTGGTGGACTAATGGGTTATTTTGAGAGTAGACCTAGAGTAGATCTGTTATAAGAGCCAGCTCATCTCTGTCTCTTGGATGTCTCCCTTCTTACCATTTGATGCCTTGGGTCACTTCGGGACTCTGCAGAGAATCCCCACCAGTAAAGAAGCTTTTATTAGAAGCACCTGGAAAATGGCAAAGGGCCTCCCATCTCCCCCCTGTCCCGGTCACCACTGCCATCTCAGGCCCCCATAAAGGCCAGCGGCGTGCTATTCCTTCAAACCCAGAGCTCAGGTCCTGGCACTGAGGCCCTGCCGGGACCCCCTGAGTAGCTGCTGCTGCGCCATGCGGGTGCCCTGGGCTGAGCACCTTCTCAGTCCAGGGTCATTCTGTAGCACTCCCTCCAAAAGTTAAAACAACAACAAAAAATTCTTTTATAAAAGTCTTTGCCCTCTCCCATTTCCTTCAGGACAAGGAAGTATGAAAGGGCCAGAGCTTACCTTTCACACTTCAGCATGGGTGCGGTGACACACACCCATAATCCCAGTACTTAGGAGGCAAAGACAAGAGGATCACAGGTTCGAAGCCAGCCTCAGCAACTTAGCGAGGCCCTCAGCAACTTAGTGAGACCCTGTTTCAAACTAAAACATAAAATAGGACTGGGCGGGGGGCGGGGGGCAGCTCAGGGGTATAACTCCCCTGGGTTCAATCATCAGTACCACAAAAATAAATAAATAAATAAATAAGGAGAGAGTCTAGCTATTTGAAATGGGAAGAAGTGAAACATTTTGAAAATACAAATAAATATAAGTTGGACGTGGTAAAGAGGAAGTGAGGGGTTAGGGGGGCAGTGTGTGGGGTAACCAGGAAGCGGTGTGTGTGTGGGGGGGTGGGATTTGATAGATTGATGCTCAATCTATCAAACTCTTGCTCTCTCGCTCGGTGTATTCCTGTTGTAGGGGCCAAGCCGGTGCTCTGTGCCCAAGGCCGCCTTTCTCCAAAGCCCCCCACGCTTAGTTAGGCTTTGCTCCCTGCAATGGCGTCCGGGGCCGCCGCCCCGAGGCCATCCCGCCTTACTACATATTGAGTAGTATTGGAAAAATAACTACATAGAAGGAAGAGATGGATAGATAGATAGATAGATAGATAGATAGATAGATAGATAGATAGATAGATAGATAGATCGCTCCAGTACCCAACTTTCAGCTTTAAGAAATTAAAGAATTAACTATTCTAAGAAATCTCGCCTGCACAGCCCCCTCCCCTCTCCCCCCAGAGGCAAGAGAGATCCTGAATTTTGTAAATAGCACTCACCTGCTTTCCTTGATAGTTTTTATCATATACCTTATCCATAAACATAGTTTTGTGTTTGAACTGTGTTTAAAAGGATGTATACAGCAGGTGTTCATCTGTGACTTGCTTTTTTGCCAAAATTATGGTTCCTGAGTTTCATTCGCATATATGTAATTTGTTGATTTTTGTAACTGTATTTTGTTGTTTTGTTTTTGTAGTACTGGGAATGGAACCCAGGGGCATTCTACCTCTGAGCTACACCTCCAACCCTTAATATTTTTTGTTTTGAAACAGGGTCTCATTAGGTTGCTGAGAGCCTCACTAAGTGGCTGAGGCTGGCCTCAAATCTGTGATCCTCCAGTCTCAGCCTCCCAAGTACTGGGATTAGAAGCATACACCACAAGACCTGGCTTACTCTATGTTATTTTGTTGTATGAAATATAACGCTATTGATTTATCCATCTTACTATTAATACATATTTAGATTGTTTCCAGGTTTGGGCTTTTGCAAATCATACCACTGTGCCCCTTCTTGTACATGTCTCCCTGGTACACACACAAAGTTTCTCTAAAGTATTTATCTATTGCTAGGTCGTAGGCTATGTGCCTTTTCAACTTTATTAGATAATGCTAATGGTTTTCCAAAACTCCTTACTAATTTGCACGCTCATCAGTTGCAGGAGTTTCTTCTTGTTGCTCAATAGATTTACCAGCATTTGAGATGGTCAGATACTCTAGTTTTAGTCAAACTGGTTGGGCAGCAGTGTCACGTTAGGATCTTAATTTACATTTTCTTGGTTACTAGTAAGGTCAAGCATCTTTTCATGTTGATTGAACATTCAGGTTTCTTCTGTGAAATGCCTGTTCTGGTCTGCTTTTTTTTCTATTGAGCTATGTTTCTTATTTGCTTTGCAGGATATATACAGATATATATGGTTATAACAAATATATATATATGTACATATATATATATGTACATATATATATATAAAACAAGTTATCTTTCATGAATTTGTTCTCCAAGTTTGTGGCTTGTCTTTAATGACTAGGAGATTTTTTAAATGTGATGAAATATATTAATATTTTTCTTTAGGGTTTGTGTTTGAAAGTCGTGCTCAGGAAACCTTTCCCTACCCAGAGATCATGAAGATGTTACCCCATATTATTTTCTAAAAGTTTTATAGCTTTGCCTTTTATGCTTAAGTGTTTACTACACTTGGAATTGATTTGGGGGATATGGTATAAAGTGGAGATCCAAATTAATTGTTCTTTTATCGATAAACCATTGCCCCAGCACCATTTGTTGATTCTGCGTGGTCTGCACTGACAGTACTGACATAACTGACATAATTCAACTTTTCACATCTGTGTCGGGCTGTTAATGGGCTCTTTATTCTGTTTTATAGGTCAATTTCTCTATCTCTAAACTAATACTACACTGTTATTTACTATAGCTTTATAGTAAATCTGTGTGTGTGTTACTAGGGACTGAACCCAAGAGCATTCTACCTATTTTATTATTTTTAATTTGAAACAGGATCTCACTAAGGATCGAACCTGGGATCCTCCTGTCTCAACCTCCCAAGTACTGGGATTCCAGGTGTGTGCCACCACGCCCAGCTTATAGTAAATCTTGTTTTCTTATAAGGCAGTTACACCTGTCCCACTTCCAACCTTGTTTTTCTCAAAACTATTCTTGCCTCTTTGTTTCAGCATATGTATTTTAAAATTAGCTTATCAAATTCCAAAAAAAAAAAAAAACCTGTGCTATAATTTAGATTAGAATTACATTGAATTTTAGAACAGTTTGGGTTGAAGTTATATGCTTATGAAATTGAGGCTTCCAAAACATACAATGGTATATCTTTCCACTTGTGGGTCTTCTTTAATGACTTCAATAAACTTAAAAATAATTTTTCATATATATCATGCACTTCTTTCATTTCATTTATTACTATAAGCCTAATTTTATTCTATTTTAAAATATACATATATATTTTAAATTTTGCGTTTTGCTACTAGCACCTAGTAATACAATGCAGTTTTTATCCATCAGCCTTGTTAAAGGCTCTCAATAGCTCTTTAGAGGTTTACCTGTAGGTTCTTGGCAATATTTACTAGTTTCTTCCAATCTTTACACTCTCATTTCCATCTCTGTTTACTGCTCTGGCCAGGACCTCCTTTTGATGTTAAGTAGAGGAGGTGATAGCGGTGCCCTCGGTCCGTTTCACCACTAAATATGGTGGTTGCTGGAGGGTTTTTGTAGGCACTATATCAAGGTATTTATTGCTGTGTAACAAACCATTCCCAAGCATCATAGCTTAAAGCGACAAGCATTTTATTATTTTTCATGACTCTATGGGTAGGACTGAAATGGGGCAGCTCCGAGTTCTAGCTAGAACTAGCACGGCTAGCTGCAGTGGGCACAGGAGAGATGAGGCAGAACACTGGGGTCTTTCTCTCCTCATGCTCTCCCTCCCCCCACCACCCCGGCCTCTGCCTGGCCTGTGCAGTTGGGCAGTCTGGATTCTCCTGCAGGACAGCTCGGGCTTGCAAGGAAATGAAGGTAGAAGCTACAGACTCGAAAGCGCAGGCTCAGAAACCACCCAAGGTAACTTGTATTGCCTTCTCTGGGTCAAAGCAACTCATTAAGAAAGCTCACTTTCTAGCCAGGCCTGGTGGCACACACCTGTAATCCCAGTACTTGGGAGGCTGAGACAGGAGGATCCCAGGTTCCAGGACAGCCTCAGCAAGGATTGAGACTCCCATCAACCTAACAAGACTCTGTTTCAAAATAAAAATAAAAGCTGGGTGTGGTGGTGCACTCCTGTAATCTCAGTACTTGGAAGGTCGAGACAGGAGGATTGAAGGGTAAAGGCTAGTGCATGGTAATTGAGACCCTGTTTCAAGATAAAAAATAATAATAAAGCTTGGGGGCATAATTCAGAGGTAGAACACCCTTGGGTCTAATCCCCAGTAATACACACACACACTTCTATGCTCAGTTTTCTTATATCTTGTTGAGGAAGTTTTGTGAAATTATACTCTTGAAAGCGTTTCCCATTTAACCGTAGTGTCTGCGACACCTATAAGATGGCCCCTTGGCCCCTTTTCATTCCAATTGTTTATTGATATTCTTTTCCTTTTTTCTTTTCAAACCTACCAGAATTCTGTCAATTTTAGTCATTTTTTTCAATCTTGGTTTTGTTGGTTTTTCTCTAATGTATTTTTCCCATTAATTTCTGCTCTCTTAACTAGATGATTTTCTTCTTTCTACTTCCTTTGGATTTATGCTGCATAAATTGGGCATCAGTTATTTCAAACTTTCTTCCTTATGAATACTACTACAATATTTTCATTATAATTCAATTATAAGTATTTTCTAATTTTCATTACTATTCTTCTTTTATCCCTGAGTTGTTTCCAATTTAAAAAATGAATTCCCAAATGTGAGTTTTTTTCTAGGCATCTCCTTGATTTGTTAATAATTTATTTGGCCTGTACAAAGAGAATGGATAAAACATTATAATATCTGGCATCGAATAGGGTACCATATTAATAGTAATAATAATATACATATACTAAATTAGGGCTCTCTGATTTTTTTACTACCATTTTATTTTGTGCTATTTGTCCTGGTTTCCTTTCGTGTGTGTGTGTGTGTGTGTGTGTGTGTGTGTGTGTGTGTGTGTTTTGTCTTCTTTTAGATCAACTGAATATATATTTCTCCTTCTATTTGTTTTTACCTAAAATAATTAGAAAGTTATATAGTTTCTTTTGTGCTGGAGATTGAACCCAAGAGATTCTACCTCTGAACTGCACCCTCAGCCCTGTTTATTATTTATTTATTTATTTATTTTATTGCAGTACTGGGGATTGAACTCAGGGGCATTCTAGCTCCGAGCTATACCCCCAGCCCTATTTTTTATTCTTTATTTTGAAACCGAGTCTCACTAAGTTGGGGAGTGACTCACTAGGTAGCTGAGGCTGGCTGTGAACCCGGATCCTCTGGTCTCAGCCTCCCGAATGCTGGGATTACAAGCATGCGCCACCACGCCCGGCTAGCCCTGTTTATTTTTGAAACAGAGTCTCACTAAGTTGTGAGGTTGGCCTCGAACCTGGGGATCCTCCTGTTTCAGCCTCCCAAGTACTGAGAGCATTGGTGTGTGCCACCACATCTGGCTCTATTTCATTTTTCTAGTGGCTCTCCAAGACATTCTGGCCTGCCTACTTAACTTATTAGAGTCTAACATATATCAATGCTTATTTCCCTTTCAAGTAACACAAGAACCTTTGAGCATTCTATTTCTAATCACCCTTACCTTATACACTATTGGAGACATGCATTTTTATCCCCAGGAGATGATATTAGCATTTTATTTCATTTTGATCTTGCTCTTTTAGCACTCTTGGTTGCCCTTCATATCTCATCTTGCAGCTCAAACTTTCCATTGGAATTATGTAGCTTCTCCTTGAAATGTAGTCTTTAGCGTTTCCTTCAGTAAATTGGCAAATTTTCTCAATTCTTGAAAATTTTTATTTTTTTCTGGTTGTTATGCAGTTTTAGGTGAATGGTTAAATGGTTATTTTTTTCCTCAAGTCACTGAGGATCTTCAGCACCTTCTGACTTCTACTGCTGCCGTTAAGTATAATTTTCATTCCTTTGAAGCTGTTTCTTTTCTCTTCACCTTTTAAAAAGATCTTTTCTTTCTCTACAGTTTTGCAGTTACACTGCATGTCCAAATATGTTTTTTTTAAATTCGATTTCTCTTGCTTAGGATTCTTAAAGACCTCACACAAGATATGGATAAAGAACAAAATTAGAGAGGCAAGTGACCAGATTATGAAGGGTTTTGAAAGTCATAATAAGGAATTGAGGGGGTTTTTTTGTTTTGTTTTGTTTTTCTTTCTTTTTTTTTTTTTTTTTGTAGAGCAGTGATATTCAAAATTTGTAGCTTATCACATTATATAAGAATTTTGAAAAATATGTGTTCTCTTGCATATGTTTAAGTTGTCATGTACAATTTGCACCACAGGATTAAGTAAATTTATTTTTAATAATAAGACTATATCAAGTATTTATAAGATAAAATAAGGTGAAGATTGATTAAAATTAAAATACATTGCATGACATGCCTCAAATATATCATATTTGATATATATTTGGGTAGGATTGTATATTCCTTGAAATATAATTGTATACTTACTGAATAAAGCATGCCTTGAAAATAAATCACATATATTCTTTATCCATTAGTTTTAAGAAATGTCTTTAAGATATCATAATTTAAAATATTCCCATTTCATCTAAAAGACTAACAATTATCTATACTTCTTCAAATGTTCCAAATTTAAAACATCTCAATGTTAAGAGCAACACTGGGCCTAACTTGAAGCTCTACCTTCCGCTGACAGAGGGAAAAAACACAGGAAGACCCTTGGCTTCAGAGTGCTTCTTTAATCACTAAGGGGGCTTCCCTGAAGCCCACTGTCATTCTGGGGTGGCCCTTCAATGTCATTCTAGGGGGGCTCTTCAGTGTCATTCGGGGGGGAGGGGCTCTTCAAGGCTATGATTTCACAAAAGAGGTCTGAATAAATCATACAAGGTCACATGGTTTTCTATTCTTTTTTTTTTTTTTTTTTTTTTTTTTTGCGGTACTGGCGATTGAACTCAGGGGCATTCTACCTCCGAGCTACACCCCCAGCCCTATTTTTTTATTCTTTATTTTGAAACCGAGTCTCACTAAGTTACGGAGTGCCTCACTAGGTAGCTGAGGCTGGCTATGAACCCGGATCCTCCGGTCTCAGCCTCCTGAATGCTGGGATTACAAGCGTGTGCCACCACGCCCGGCTCGGTTTTATATTCTGCATGTGCGAATTTCTCTCTCTTTCTCATACATGCAAGCCAACCTGGATGATCCACATTTACTTTTTGGAAAGGGATTCTTGTAGACATGGAGAGTTTTGCTTACGAATTCATATCTGCACCAAAGAGGAAGGGAGTGAAGACCTCGCTCTTGGAGTGAAAATCATGACTTATGGAGAGATTCAGGGCATAACTCAACTTGAATTTTCAGCAGGTCCAAGTGGCTGAACAGGCAGGTCCTTCTCTGCTCTTTACATATGGCACTGAACAAGAAGCTGCAAAAGATGGGTCGGAAATGTTTTTCATGGGAACATGTACACCTTACATGTTCTATTTTTGCAATATAGTGAAATATATCTTTTGGAGAAATGTGCACACTTATCTTGGTGTGTTTTGCCTGCAAACTATAATTTAGAGTTACTATTAATTATTGCCATTTTCTTTTTTCCAGAAAGTGAAAAATATGGGGAAAGTATTGTGGTCACTTAAGATCTATAGAGAAAAAAATCCAATCAAGGTAGAGCAAGATTAATACATATTTTATGGTTAAGTGTTAACTGTTCCATCAGCTATGAGCTGTGTACTAGTTAGTATACTAACGATTAAGCATCAGGAGAAGCAGAGAATAGTGATTAAGAACTTAAGCATCAGAGTTAGCCTGCCTGAGTTCAGATACCTATTTTTTTCCCCTGGTGAGCTTTGAAACATGAATAATTTTCATAACCTTTCCGGGCCTCAGTTTTCTCATTGGAAGTAGAGAACTAAAACCTTATCTACCTCAGATGGCTGTTTTGAGGATTAAATGAATTACATGTGTAAAATGCTTTGCACAAAGACCTGGCTTGTGGTATAAGTTGATAAACTTATTTTGGATAGCAAAGTAAGGCAATAAATTTGCCTAACAACATAAAACTAAATGTTTATGGCACTTTCACATCCCACATTACATTGGGAATTTGAGGATTTAGAATGCTGTGCTAATAGTAAATATGCTGAAAGAGAAATAAATGGTCGTTAACTTGGACACGAAAATTCTTCTGACACTGTGTATTTCCCTGCATGACTTAGCAATTGAATAGAGTGGGAACCAATAGCAAGGACTTACAAAGATTTGAACAATTTTCAAATTTTTAAATAAAATCTATTTTGCTTTTAGCTCAACTCTATTGTGAAAATGTAAGGGTGCCAGGTGGTGGCACACGCTTGTAATCCTAGTACTTGGGAGGCTGAGACAGGAGGATTGCAGGTTTAAGGGTGATCCTCTGCAACTTAGTGAGACCATTTCAAAATAAAAGAATAAAATAGGGCTGGGGGTATAGCTCAGAGGTAGAATGCCAATCAGGAGTGGTGGTGTACCTTGTAATCCTAGTATTTGGGAGGCTGAGATGGGGATAGCAGATTTGAGGACAGCCTCAGCAAGTAGTAAGACTTTCATGAACCTAGTGAGACCCTGTTTCAAAATAAAAATAAAATAGGGCTGAGGGTATAGCTTGGAGGTAGAATGCCCCTGGGTTCAATCCCCAATACCACACACACACACACAAAAAAAAAAAAAAAAAAAAAAAAAAAAAAAAAAAAAAAAAAAAAAAAAAAAAAAAAAAAAAAAAAAAAAAAAAAAAAAAAAAAAAAAAAAAAAAAAAAAAAAAAAAAAAAAAAAAAAAAAAAAGGAAAAGGAAAAGGAAGGGAGGAAGAAAAGAAAAGGAAAAAGAAAACTTAATGGCAACACAATTTCTCCATCTTATATTGATTTAAGATAAGCTCTGATTTAGCTCTAGCTTGTTGAGAGGAAGTATGATATGGCAAAACAATGAATTGTTTGTTAAAGTCCAATGGTTTCACTTTTAATCATGTAATCACTAGTCAGTATTATACATTCCAGATTCTAAATGCCATTAAATTGTGTCTAAATGGCACTAAAACATCCAGATTGAAAAAAATAATAGTCAATTACCTATATTTTTATAAGACACCAAAAGAATGAAATACTCCAAAATGTCTATATGATTGGATAGATATTTTTCATTTTTTCTTTGACATTTGTCATAATTATGAAGATAAATACTAAAACACACAAGGTAGCTGGGTGTGGTGACACACACCTGTACTTGGGAGGCTGAGCTTGGAAGATTTGCAGGTTTGAGGTGAGCCTCAGCAACTTAGTGTGGTCCTTCAGCAACATAGTGAGACCCTGTTTCAAAATAATAAAATAAAATAAGATAGGGCTGGGATATAGCTTGGAGGTAGAATGCCTCTGAGTTCAACTTCCAGTACCAAAAAAAGTATATAAGATGTCCACCCAAAAACTGGTTCTGACTTTTTATTTTATTTTATTGATAGCTTGGTGTGGTGGCATATGCCTGTGATCTCAGTACTTGGGAGGATGAGACAGAAAGATTGCAAGTTTGAGGCTAGCCTCAGCAACATAGCAAGACCCTGTTTCACATACATACATACATAGGGCTGGGGTGTAGCTCAGAGGTAGAATGCTCCTGGATTCAATCCCCAGTATAAAAAAAAATTATTGGTTCATGATGATTATCTGGTTCTGATTTTTTGAGTTATCCAACATAGGCTATTTTTTTTTTAATCTCTCCAGTTTTTCTAATCTTCAAGTTAGAAATATTATAGTAGACTATATTTTTTTTATTTCCCAGAGTCTCCCTCAATTTTCAGAACTGTCTCTTCCCTCTTTATGGAAGCCTGGTGGAGCTGTCAATCACAGCACTCTGCCACCCACTTTCCCCAGTCATGGCCCACCTCGTCAGAGTAACCCAACTTCTCAGATGAAGTGATGGCTCGGGGGTCAACACACAACCCACACGGAGCCAATCAAAGTCTGTCCCTGGGCGCCAGCTAGCGCCGGGATGCAAGTCTGCCCTCATTTCAAGACTTCTGGGCTGGAAGGACGTGCACCTGAGGCGCCATGCTCCCATTTGTAGAAGTAGATAAGGTCCAGATACACACGAAGAAGATCTGAGAGGTGACAGGGGGTGCCTGACGATGCTGCCTGGGTCCCTCGATTTGGGCCATGCTGCCATTGTGTCTGCACACCCGAGGTGTGTGTGTGTGTGTGTGTGTGTGTGTGTGTGTGTGTGTGTGTTGAAAATAATGGAGTTGGGTTTATGACGCTTACAACTGAAGATATCTTGATAGGTACGCATCTTTCTGAAATCAAATGTGACCACTAACTTTGCAAATAATTACATTACAATGAAGTACTTTAAAAGTGCGTTCAAGTGTCACTTAAACTTGGGCGGGATGACATAGCGGTTAGGAGCCTAGGCTCTGGAGCTAAACTGTCCACTTGTCTGTATCCCCAAAGTCGCCCGGGACTGAAAAGCAGCTGCTCCTGGAGAGGGCACATGCACTCTTTCTTTGCCACAGGGAGGACCTCAGCACACCACGGACCAGGGCTGGTCACCATTTCTCATCACGCCATTGCCTTTATAGGGGTGTGTGTGTGTGTGTGTGTGTGTGTGTGTGTGTGTGTGATGCTGGGAATTGAATCTAGGGGCAATCTACCTACCAGCTGCACCCCCAAACTTATTTTATTTTTAATTTGGAAACAGGGTCACATGAAGTTACTGATGCTGGCTTCGAACCTGCGACCCTCCTGTCTCAGCCTCCTAAGTACTGAGATTATAGGTGTGTGCCACCATGTCCTGCTCTTATAGTTGTCTAATAAGAAGCATCAACCATCTCTTGTGTCTATATCTGTACCAATGTGGGAAGAGAAAGGTAGAATGAGAGAATCAAGAAAACTGGGAAAGAGTGTCTCCTGTGGATGGGAAGAAAGAATAGAGTTTAGACCACCATGGTGAAGCTGCCACTTCATTCATTCCCATCACCTGCTGGGGCCCTGGAGTGCATTTGCACTTTCTACCCAGACCTGGCGGCTGCTCATCCCAGAATATCTTTTCTGACACTCCTTCAATGAGCGGCTTTTACTTCCCTGTGTTGCTGCCTAAAGCGGAGAGCCTCTTTTGGGTTAAGATGCCTTCCGTTTGAAAGATACAAATCCCTCCCTTCAGGAAGAGTAGGGTAAGAGCATGGGCTTCAGTCTCAGACTGCCTGGATTCAAATCCCACTGCCATCACTGACAACAGCACAATGCCCTGGGGCGAGTCACTCCACCCCTCTGTGCCTCAGTTTCTCCATTATGGAGTACAGATAATAGGAGCACCTCCCTCCCTCGCAGGGGCAGTGAAGGTCTGCAGAGGTGGTGTGTGCTGAGATTCACGCTAAGTGTCAGTTAGTATTAAGCTTAGGCATTTACAGATCATTCAAATCAGATTTCCTTCTCCCTAATCTAGCGGAGGACAGCTTCTCTGGGGGAGGGGGGACAGAAAGACTAGTGATGGGGGGGTGGGAGAGGAGGAGTGGGGAGGGGTGGTGGAAATGGAAACAATAGAGAAAGCTGAGAACTTTGCAGCATGAAGCAGGTTTGCTTGGGATGCTGCGCTTGGACTTTGGGCCCTGGAGTAAAGGACCTGCAGGAGATGGAAGCCAAGAAACGGGCCAGAAGTTGGAGACTGCCAAAGTACAAAGCACGTATTCCAAAGCTCTGTCTCATGTCGACTTGCATCCAGAAAAGAGGGAAGAAATTCTTTTTCCTCCCTCGTACTCCTGGACTGGAGGCGTAATTTAACTGCATTATAAAGGAAATAGATTGCTGTGTGGACGGACCTGAGATCCCAACCATCATTATAACGTTGTTTCCACAGGAAACACTCTCCACGTTCCAAATAACAGGCTTCAGTGGTCTTTCGGAATGGGAGCCATTTGTCGGTGGGGCCTGCGTGTTTGCTAAGGGAGCAGGTTGCAGCTGGGCAGGTCAGATAAAGAGCTGGTGTGTCGCAATCAAAGAAATTGGAGCTCGCAGAGGTGGACTTGTCTGGACTAGTGACACAGCTAGAATTACAGCCAGGTCTCCGGTCCCCACGTTTCCAGTTGAGTGGTTTTGCCTTCATAACCAAAGCTTTCAATAACATAAGAATAGTGACATGAATTTATTGTGCCATACAGCACAATATGCCACTGAAGTGCGTAAATTTTTAAAAAGGCAACAGAATTTGGATTTATGAACAGTGTTGGCTAGCCAGAGATTGGATATTGGGAGCAGTCTTACCTTTCTTCACACAAGCTACATGGTAGGGCCAAAGCAGAAGCTGGGTGGCATTTTGCCATTCTTTGTAGAGGAATCCAGATATTCAGTAGGAGGAGGCGGAAATGGGGAGGAAAATGGGAAGTCCCTCAAGTCTCCTTCAAATGCAAGATTCTTTTATTCTACATTGCCTAATTTTAGAATAGACATTAGTGAGCATCAATTGCTTGTTGTCTTTTTTCTTTTGGGTATTGCAACCACCTAGATCATGGTAATTCCTCATTGACCAAGATCAATTTTCACAATCGGCCCTGATTTGTTAGGAGTGTGTAGGATCTCTGAGACACAGTTATAAACAACTTTGCACTAGGAGAACGAGAGAGAAATTTTCATTTATTCTTTTCTTTCCCTTTCTTTCTTTCCTTCTTTTTTCCTTCCTTCCTTCTCCTTCCTTCCTTCTTTCTTTCTTTTAGTACTGGGGATTGAACTTGGGAACATTCAACCTCAGAGCTATACTCCCAGACCTTTTTATTTTAAAACAGGGTCTCATTAACTGGCTGAGAGTCTTGCTAAATTGCTGAGACTGGCCTCAAATCTGAGATCTTGTCTCAGCCTCCCAAGTACTGAGTTTACAGGTGTGGACCACCACACTTAGCTTCATTTATTCTTACTTTGCAAGAAATATCCCGAGATCAACATTGACATTATTTTCTGTACTTGACAGCTATAGGCAAACCAAGAAAGGTAATTTGCTGGAGGGATTGGAAGATAAAGCAATCATATGGAGTCCCAGCAGGGAACTATCTTCATTGATTAATGGGGTGCATGCATCAGTGAGATTTATAATCAGATCAATTTAACAGTAGCACAAGAGCACAACGTCACCAGTAAGCTCAGCAATATGGCAAACATTTAAGAATACTTTAAGAATGTTATAGCAATGATTATGTGAATCACTAAGAGGATAGTAACAGTTACTATTATTTTATCACCTACTATGTGCCAGCTGTTGTGCTAATCACTTTATCTACATCATCTCTGAACCTCAAAGCAACACTCTTGGAGATTTTATTGTCTGTCTTTCTTTTTTTTTTTTTTTTTTTTGTGGTACTAGGGATTGAATTCAGGGGCGTTCTACCTCTGAGCTATACCCCCAGCCCTATTTTTTGTTCTTTATTTTGAAACCGGGTCTCACTAAGTTGCGGAGTGCCTCACTAGGTAGCTGAGGCTGGCCGTGAACCCGGATCCTCCAGTCTCAGCCTCCCGAATGCTGGGATTACAAGCGTGCGCCACCACGCCCGGCTTGTCTGTCTTTCTGATGAAGAACCGAGGCTGAGAAAATTTCAGTGACTTGCTGAAACAGTGATGTTCCATAACTGGTAAGAAGCAGAGCTAAGACTGACCCTCCAGAAAATCTGACGCTACCATTCCGTGAGAGACTGGCATTCAGAGGTGTTCACTAGCGTCACGGACAACTTGGTGGTTTTCTATGAAAAGTAGAATCACATTATAGTAGCAAGGGAGATATTTTAGGAATATTAATAATAATATAACAAGTAGAGCAGAAAAAAAAAACCCTTTGACCTGAGTATAGTACAAACTAATGTTTACCCCAAATCATGACTTTATAAACATCTCAGATATAACTAATTGTTCAGGAAGCCACTACAATCTTTTTTGTCTACGAGGCAATAGACCAATATACATATTTGGTACTGAGGATTGAATCCAGGGTTATTCTACCTCCAAGCTACATCCTCAACCCTTTTTAGTTTTTTAAAATTTTGAAACAAGCCAGGTGTGGTGGCGCACACTTGTAATCCCAGCATTTGGGAGACTGAGACCAGAGGATCGGGGTTCATGGCCAGCTTCAGCTACCTAGTGAGGCACTCCGCAACTTAGTGAGACTCGGTTTCAAAATAAAGAATAAAAAATAGGGCTGGGGGTATAGCTTGGAGGTAGAACGCCCCTGAGTTCAATCCCCAGTACCGCAAAAAAAAAAAAAAAAAAAATTCTGAAACAGAGTCTTCCTAAGTTGCTGAGGGTCTCACTAAATTGCTGAGCCTACCCTGGAACTGTGATCCTCCTGTCGCAGCCTCCCAAGTACTGGGATTACAGGTGTGTGCCACCATGCCCAGCTGCATCAGCTATATTTTAATGTGTCCTGTCTGGAGACTGTGGGGTCTGGAGCAAAACTGTCTGGGATCTAATCCTGGTGCCGCCAATTCCTGGCAGTGTAAGCTTGAGCCAGATACTTACATCTAGTATCTTCCCTGAAGGGTTGCCAAAAGGCTCAAATGATTAAATCCATATGGAGTGCTTAAAAAGCACCCAGGACAGAGGAAGCACTTGGCAAATACTAGTTATCACTGTGCAGAATAGTGCATAAATTATTTGACAAAATTGAAGGTATGGAGCTGGACACAGTGGCACATACCTGTCATCTCAGTACTTGGGAAGCTGAAACAAGAGGATCACAGGTTCAGGGCCAGCCTCAGCAACTTTGCCAGGTCCTTGGGAACTCAGTGAGACCCTGTTTTAAAAATTAAAATAGGGATGTTGGTGTAGTTCAGAGGTAGAATGTCCCTGGGTTCAATCCCTAGTACAAAGGGAGGGAGAAGGGACGGAGGGAGAGAAGGAGACAGAGAGAGGGAGAGGAAGGGAGAAAAAGAGAGAGGAGGGAGAGAGGGGGGAGGAAAGGAGGAAAAAGAAGGAAGGAAAGGAAGAAGGGAGGGAGGGAGAGTGAAGGAATAAAGGTATGGTAACCTATTTTCAAATACCTATATTTTTTTGAAACTAGCTGGAAAAAGACAGCATCTGCTTAGGTCCTCGGAACAGGTACACCATTGAAAACGGCTCCTGTAGTCAGAGCACACAGCATTGTCTGTATCCCTAATCAAACTAAAGGAATAATAATGAAGGATATAAAAGGGAAAAGGGAAAGCTTCGTGGAGAAAGGGAGCTGCGACCTAGATTTTTAAGGAGTTGCAGAAACGTTAATTCCCAGACTTTGGTAAAGCAACTTGTCCATTAGTATTACTCATGTTGAGATCCTCCTGTCGGCCTCCCAAGTGCTGGGATCGCAAGCGTGGCCACCACGCCCAGCAGATTTATTATATAGTGCTTTAAAACCTGCTCTGCAGCAAGCCACTGGGGTCATGGTGACAAAGGACTCTCGATTTGAAGGCACCCTTACCCTCAAGGAGCTTGTGGTCTGAGATGAGAAGTTATACAGAAACAAAATGTGCGGGAGAAAGTGTCCTGGGAAGACAATACCAGCTGGCAACACCATGGTTTCCAGAAATCCTATTAAGCCCATAAAAAGTGGGTTAGTCTTTGGCACACAGAGGAACCCAGATGCCAAATATAATAATAGACACGAGAGGAATGTAGTTCTTTTGGGAGGGACTTCTTGAGGGGCGATAGGTATTAGAGCTGGTTCTCCTGTGGCTTTGCAGGATGGGAAATTTAATCAGGCAGCTCGAGGCTGCTGAGATCCATTAGATGAGCAAGAGAAGAATCAGCATGAGAATTTATTAGATTACCTAACCGAACAACAGGACCGGTCATCCATACAACCTCTGAGCTCCTCGATCTACCTCCGCCCTCCACTGTTCCTGGTAGATAGACTCATTTGAGGAATAAATTACATACCACAAGATTGTCTAGTGTGAGTCATATGGATCGACACTTTCCACTCTAAGAATATTTGTTGTAACATGACCACTTTTGTGTCCAGACAACTACTTTCCTCTACTCCTGTTTTTATACTTTTTTTCTATTGTGACAATTCTTTTCATTCGATAAAATATTTTTTGCATGTTACAATTTCCAAGTTTCTAATTAATTAATTCTCTCTCTCTCTCTCTTTCTCTCTCTTTGGTACTGGGACTTGAACCCAGGGCATTCTACCTCCAAGCTACACCCCCAGCCCTATTTTTTTAATTTTTATTTTGAAACAGGGTCTTGTTGGTTGATGAGCATCTCACTACTTGCTGAGGCTGTCCTCGAACCTGTGATCCTCCTGTCTTAGCCTCCCACGTACTGGGGTTACAGGTGTGTACCACCGCGCCCGGCTCCAGTTCTTTTTACATAGGCTACATTTTAGTTTCTTCCTTAAGTCATTCAGGGAGTAAATTTATTTGAAAATCAGTCTGTTCTAAATCCTACTATAGGATGGAATCTGCGGAAAGGCTTTCTGTAGAAAACAAATACTACCCCAGTAGTTGAATTACTTCTTCTTCCAAGGATTCCATCTTTGTCCTGACTCCGGCTCCATCTCTTGCCCTAGATCTTGAAGCTATTTTTAGACTTAGACTTCTGTTTGCTGATTATATAACAGGTTTTGTATGGTTAATTGAATAGGATTCACATCTCATTTGAAACCTAACTCATTTGTAGCTCAGCATTCATTTGGCCATCCTTAGGGGGTTGTAGGAGACCTGAAAAGATCACGCTGGTGTCCTGCCTAATGAGAAACAGTCATATTCAGGTAACATCAAATTGAAGTAAATATCAAAGGAAAAGCAGTCAGGAAGGAGCTCCTATTTGAAGTGGGATGGAGAGTTGTCCTTCCTGAAGGGGGATGGGTGTCGACAGCCAGATGATCTCTTTGTCTGACATCACCAGGTGATTGTTTCCTTACCATACTACAGAGTTGGGCCAGGAGAGTGAGGTTTTACGATGTGAATTTGGAGCCTAACATTGACTTATCATATGAACAGCTCTGGAAAGGATGGGGTGTGTTGGTTAAATGCTGCCCAGGGGAGTTTGTCTGAATTCTCTTTCTTGGCAAGGGGGGCTCACTTTAGTGTCCAGGACCCTGACCTGGACATGGGTAAGCAGGGGCAGCCAGGGGTTAGTGAAGCAGAGAATTTGAAAGCATCTGCAAGACAGTGTAGAGGGACAAGACAAAACTAAGCATTGATCTGACGGTCCAGGGACAGGAATCTGGAAGCAAAGGGAAGAAAATAGAGACACCAAGACCGCATAGGTCTTACAAGTTAGCACAGAATGTTCAAATTAAATTCAGATTAGGGAAGTGCTCAGAAATTAACATTATGACACATGGAGAATATTGTTGCTGATAATACTTGACATTTACATATATTTTTCAAGGGTATTTTTGCTTTTTCATTATTATTATTATTATTATTATCATCATCATTATTGTGGTACTGGGGATTGAACCCAGGGCATTCTACCTCTGAGCTAAATTTTATTATCCTAATTTTAAAGAAAGAGAAGCTGGCTATAGAAAGGCAGGTTGAGTTTTTTATTGTCGTTTAGTGGGAGAACGATGACCAACTCCTAGAGCACCATGCTCCCACCATAATATTATTTCTACTGGGATAAATAATGGACATACTAATAAATAAAGTATCAGTTGCTAATAAAGAAGCATGAAAATAGTGTGTGCACCATGGCTGCTGTTCTAGCTAGGAAATGGTATGGCACATGGGATAGAAAACTGTTCTCACCAGCTTAAGAAACAGGTAAGGTAGACAACCACCAGGATCTAAAAGTGAGGAAGGTCAATGGGCCTGGAATGGAAAGCCAAGAAGCACCTCTCCTGTGACCTCTGTCCCTCCTCAGTCTTGTGCTCCTCTGGAGATGGGCCTTCGTCCCAGTTTCCTTGCCTTATCTGCTCATACATTGAGAGGCTTAGTTCCCAAAGCTATCAGACTCTTCCGCATTATCCTATTCCAGATTCCTGGGAAAAGCAGAAAGGTGGAGCATGGCCTAGGGCATCACCCTGGGGGTGAGAGAGAAATGTTTACTAGTTCACAGCTCCAGCCCTCATTTTAGTAGGGGCCACAGGTGGTGGTAGAAATGGGGTTAAGGGGTATGTGCACATAACTAAGACAAAACATATGGTCATAAACCTTCGGCATTGTCTCTATAATTGATAACTGAAAAAGAGGACACTATGCCTTCATTGATTATAATAATATACCATCTTTAGCCGGGCGTGGTGGCGCATGCTTGTAATCCCAGCATTCAGGAGACTGAGACCAGAGGATCTGGGTTCGCGGCCAGCCTCAGCTACGTAGTGAGGCACTCCACAACTTAGTGAGACTTGGTTTCAAAATAAAGAATAAAAAATAGGGCTGGGGGTAGAGTGCCTCTGAGTTCAATCCCCAGTACCGCAAAAAAAAAAAAAAAAAAAAAATAATAATAATAATAATAATAATATACCATCTTCAATTCAAGAGCACTGTTCATTATATTACAGGGTCTGATTTGGGGGATATCAAACAAAAAATCCTTAGTGGTCTTAGGAATGGTTCAGAGAAGAGTTACAAACTTAATTTTGATTGGAAATTCAGATTTTTAAAATAAAGATAATGAAGGCATCTACTGAATAGATTTTAAAAAATTATTCTTTAAGTAGATAGGAACCAGGCATGGTGGCACACACTTGTAATCCTAATACTTGGGAGGCTGAGACAGGAGGATCACAGGGTCAAGGACAGCTGCCAGCAACTTAGTGAGACCCTCCCTGTTACAAAATAGGTAGAACACCCCCAAGTTCAATCCCCACATACCCCCCAAAAATAACTACTAAGCATTTTTGGAAAATCTCTAATATAACAGGCAGAAAGAACCATTGTATCAGGCTGCTTTTATTTTTGAAGTCATTTCCTAACTGGAGTCAGTTGGAAAGTCAATTTGTGACTAATTTTACTACCACTTATGCTTCCTAAATCGAAGACTCTTAAATAATAACTGCTATGTTATAGATACATTGGCTTTTAAGGGCAAATATAATTGCTGGTACTCAACAATGAGCATGAAATCTGTGTGCAGGATTATATCATAATTAAGAAAGTCTCTCTTGCTAAGGGAAGTCTCAATTAAATACAGTGAAAATCACATGCAATTTATTGGTTGATTTAACAGAAGGACTTTAAAATGCTTATGTTACTAATTTCCAGAAGGATTAAGAATATTTCTTTCTGGAATGTGAAACCACAGATAGAATTACATCTCTCCAGGGAATGGGCTCAGTGGCTATACGGTAAGCCTTTCCCATCTGTAATGTGATAACCAACTTTATTACGGGGCTATTTTGGTAGAAAATTATCTCCTGCAATATATGTTTTAATACACTTGGATGGACAAAATGAGAAATCAGACCTGATGTCATTTTCCCTCCAATTTTATTTTTTCCATTATTCTAAAAGTGTTTAGATTTTGAAAGCAGTTTTGCTCTTTGGAACTCTTTTTGTGTGTTTATGTGTGATACTGGGGATTGAACCCAGGGGCATTCTATCTCTGAGCTATACCCCCAGCCCTATTTTATTTTTTAGTTTGAAACAGGGTCTCCCTAAGTGGCAGAGAACCTTGGTAAGTTGCTGAGGTTGACTTTGAACCTGTGATCCTCCTGTTGCAGCCTCCCAAGTACTGAGATTTCAGGCATACACCACCACACCCAGCTTCTTTTGAACTCCAATACACTCTCACAACAGAACTAAATTACAGAAATTATTATATTCAAATTAAACATATTTTGGGTATTACATATTGGACTACTCATTGTTAACCTGAAGTGTATTATATTCAAGAAGTGTTTTCCGAGCCTCACTGATGTATCTGACATTTTGCTGATAACTGACAAGAACACGTAAGCAGCACAGTGTTATAGAGAGGCCATATAGCACGGAGGCTGAGCTGGCCTGCCTGCAACTTGATTCCTGACTTTGCCATTTACTCTCTGGAAACCCCAACAATACCTGTCTCTAAGTGTTGGTATGAGAACTACACGAGATGACATAGGTAAGGCATTTACTGTAATGTCTGTCTATTGTAAATGCTTCCTAAAAATGATTTCAAAGACAGGGATGGGGATCATCTTACAATCTGCTGAGGGATTTAAGAAATCCACACACTGATAAAACTGTAAGTCATTATATAATAAATTACTAAAGCGAGAGGACCCCAATTATAACCTCAACAGGAGCTTGCAGAAGGGAGATGCCAGGGTGAAATGGGTGTGCCCAACAGCACATCTGCATGGAAAAAGCAGAGGTGGGCTTAAGTCAGACCCTGAAGAAACCCAGAAGGGTGGGAAAGGGGTGCACTGGAAGCCGGGCATGGCCACACATGCTTGTAATCCCCCGCATTTGGGAGGCTGAGACAGGAGGATTACAGGTTCGCGGCCAGCCTCTGCAACTTAGTGAGGCTCTCTACAACTTGGTGAGACCCTGTTTCAAAATAAAGAATAAAAAATAGAGCTGGGGAGCCGGGCGTGGTGGTGCTCGCTTGTAATCCCAGCATTCGGGAGGCTGAGACCAGAGGATCCGGGTTCGCGGCCAGCCTCAACTACCTAGTGAGGCACTCCACAACTTAGTGAGACCCGGTTTCAAAATAAAGAGGTAAAAAAAATAGGGCTGGGGGTGTAGCTCGAAGGTAGAACACCTCTGAGTTCAATCCCCAGTACCGCAAAAAAAAAAAAAAAAAAAAAAAATAGAGCTGGGGGTGTAGCTCTGAGGTAGAATGCCCCTGGGTTCAATCCCTAGTACTGTAAAAAAAAATAAATAAATAAAAGTGCACTGGAATGGAATGATAGGAGTAGGGGCATATTTGGTGAGGAAAAATAAGTGTTTGTTGAATAAACAAGTCAGAGGATGGTTTGGCTAGTATGTAGAACGGTGATGAGATGAATTAGTCTGGAAAACTGAAGTTATGATGGTCCCCGGATGCCACTTTAGCAAAGAATAAGAAGCAACTGGGGGTTTTGAATTGGAAGGTGAAGGGACTGGGGAAGATGTGTAACACAGTGAGGACACTGGGGAGCTGGGCGTGGGGTGCACACCTATAATCCCAGCACGTGGGAGGCGGAGACAGGAGGTTCACAGGTTCCAAGCCGGTCTCAGAAATTCAGTGCGGCCCTCAGCAACTTAGTGAGACCCTGTTTCAAAATAACAGAGGACTGGGTGTAGGGCTCAGAAGCTCAGAGGTAGAATGCCCCTGCGTTCAATCCCCCCGCCCCCCACAAAAAGGTAGTAACTAAATCTAAGAGATCAGTTAGGAATACCTGTCTGCATATGTAATTCAGGTTAGTAGCAATAAAGAAATAGAATTAAAAGAAAGATAATATATATGTAATATACTATACAGACACACACACATATGCGTGTGCGCACACGCACACATGGCACAATCCTTAGTGGATAATTGATGGAAAGAAAGTTAAAGGTGTTTCTAAAGCTTGGGAAAGGAAAGAAATAGTGGGAATAATGATGTTGTATGAGGTGAGGGTTAAGGAGTTAGACGTTTTCAGGCTAAAACAAAAGCAACACCTTTTTTGTTTTTGTTTTTGTTTTTGTTTTTTACAAGAGATATATACATGCTTCTAGTTAAAAACAGCAACAAACAATGGAAATATATAAAATAGAGAAATAAAAGTTCTCTTCTCCACGCCCTAGTTCCATTCTCTTGGGGTAACCACTGTGATGATTTGTTGCATAGATTTCCAGGCTGATTTCTATATATACACTAACTTAAAAGGAAAGGAAATACTAGTATAGTAGTTCTCCTTACTTTCCTTTTTCCATATTGGTTCATATAGAAATACCTTTTCATTACCCTACCAGTGGACAAATAATATTCCAAGATTTGCTACTATACTTCATGAGAAGTCTTATATATCACTTTGAATTATTATCACAGTATTTTTGCAGGGCAAATATCCATGTGTGAAATTGCTGAGTCAAAGGGTAGGCTAGGCACATTTCACTTCTTCCTTGATCAGGGCAAACTGCCCATCAAAGAGACATGCTCCTTTGTACCCCCAGGGTATGAGAGTCTATTGTCCATGTCTTTGCTAAAACAAGGTCTCTAAGTTGCCGAGGTGATCCTCCTATCTCACCCTCCTAAGTAGTGGGATTACAGGAATGTGCTACCATGCCCACTCTACCCACCCCCCCTTTTTTTTGCGTTACTGGGGATTGAACCCAGGGGCATTCTACCTCCAAGCTACACCCCTAGCCCTATTTTTTATTCTTTGGTTTTGAAACAGGGTTTCACTAAGTTGCAGAGGGCCTCACTAAGTAGCTGAGGCTGGCCGTGAACCTGTGATCCTCCTGTCTCAGCCTCCCAAGTACTGGGCTTACAAGCGTGCGCCACCACACCTGGCTAGCCCTCCTCCCCCTTTTGAAGAAACAAAACAGAACACTCTTCACATGGGATCGATCTGATATTTCCTCATTACCTTTCTCCTCATTTCCTCCTTTAGATGCTGTGTCTTAGGGAATCACGTCTGTAGGTAGGTAAACAACGTCCATTTGTTCCTCATTTGTGATGTCAATGGTGATTACTTGGTCAGGGTTGTGTCCAGTGTCTTCTGTGTATGATTACTCCTTCTTTGAACTAATTTAAGAAATGTGTGAGAAACCCTCAAAGACCACACAAAGGTCTTGCTCATTTACATTTCTTCTACATTGATGGTTCTCACTGCAACCTCCAGCATAAGCAAGAATATTTTCTTTTTCTCCATTTATTTTAGTTATTCATTATTAGTACTGACTTATAACTTCCTTTAAAAATTCTAACCTATTTTTATATGTAAGATATATAAAAAGAAAACCACTATAGGATAAAGATTATTAAACAAAATCCTTTTATTTCATTAAGAATGACATGCCTAAAACTTTTATAAAGGAAGTTGAAAGTAGTAATAATTTACTTATCTGGTAAAAAGTTATATAGTAAATGCAATTATCTAAATTTAGCAGAAAACATGAAAGTGGGCAAAAGGCCTTTACACTTAGTAAATGCCCCGCAAATATCAATTGTTCTTTTGTTTTTGTGGTACTGGGAATTGTACCCAGGGGCATTCTACCTCTGAGCTATACGCCCAGCCCTATTTTATTTTTTATGTTGAATCAGGGTCTCACTAAGTTGCTTAAGGCCTTGCTAACTTGCTACAGCTGGCCTTGAGTTTGCAATCCTTGTGTCTCAGCCTCCCAAGTACTGGGGTTACAGGCATGCGCCCCCCACGCCTGGCCTGGCTTCGGAGTTGCTCTAACATCTTATTTTTCATATGTTTCTTAAGACATTGGCTATTTGGATTTCCACGCCACTCTCACATAAGACATTCAAAGGGGAGTGTGAGTGTACGCGAGTGTGTGTACAGAGGGCGGTGCTGGAGCAATACAGGAGGGACAGAAGGAGCAATGGTGAGTGCCATCCAGATGTGACTCAAAGGACTGCGGGCACAGAGCAGGCTCTGGCTACCTATTGAATGGGGGAGGGTGCTAAGTGTCCTCAGGCTTCTGAAGACATCAAGGTATCATAACTTTTTTTTTTCCCCCCCAAAATATCTCTGGGTCATCAGGAGTAGGTTCAGCTCTATTGTACTTTATTAGCTTAAGGCAAAAAGGTGATATTTCAAGAAAAAAAAAAATCAATAGTGCTTCAAGACAAAAACCTGGCTTATCTAGAATTATCTAATTATATTCAACCCCTCCATGGCTCCTTTTCTAATAAGCCAGGCATTCTGGATTACTGAAGCCCCGTCTCCCTGCTCTTAGTGGGGACGGAACCCAGGGGCACTCTACCACTGGGCTATGCCCCCAGACCTTTTTATTTTTTGTTTTGAGACAGGGTCTTGCTAAGTTGTCCAAGCTGGCCTAGAACCTGAGAGCCTCCTGTCTCAGCCTCCCGAGCGGCTGGCTGACAGGCTGGCACCACCGCACCCTGCTCTGAAACTATCTTTAAGTTAATATTGAAAATTATTAGTGCATGCAAACATTTATTTAACACTAACTGGCCTCCCCGTCAGTTGTTTCAGGGCAACATTAATCACCATTAAGTAAATAATTCCTTGTTGATCCACACGCTGGAAGGAGCTGCCCCGGGAAAAGCAGCTTCGTTGTAAACCTAAGTGTAAACTGTAAAACGAATATGGTGCTCCAATTTGAATGGGCTGTTTATCACCTTCATGCCTAGTGTCTTAATACCTGTAGAAATCTTGTTTACTAGGGCTCCTGGCAGACTCTCCGTGTATGTTTGAGTCACTTTTATGGGGAATGTCTGTCTCTTCCAAGTCTTCTTTTTTTTTTTTTTTTTTGCGGTACTGGGGATTGAACTCAGGGGCGTTCTACCTCCGAGCTAC
>PVLC010002946.1:91600-105716 GCA_004027655.1 Graphiurus murinus
ACCGAGTCTCACTAAGTTGCGGAGTGCCTCACTAGGTAGCTGAGGCTGGCCGCGAACCCGGATCCTCCTGTCTCAGCCTCCCGAATGCTGGGATTACAAGCGTGCGCCACCACGCCCGGCTCCTTCCAAGTCTTCTTAATGCATCCTTCCCTCAAAGTGAATTTTGAATATGCTGCTTTATCTATATTTTCAATCAGAACATTGAAAACATTAGCAACAAATTCTTTCAAAGTATCTAGCTACTCTCTCTACATCTTTGAAAAAAAAAAAAAAGAAATCAAAGGTTAGAGAAATAACAAAATTCTATGTTCTTACTAAAATCCTGTTGTAATAGAATTAGGTCTTACTGAAATAATCTTCATACAATGACAGTTGGGTTTTGTTTTGATAGCTATAATGAGCTGCTTGTTCGTGCAGTGTCGGTCTCAAACACATCAAAAACGATGTGTTTGAACTAAATTAGTCCCTTGGCTTATATCTCAGAAATCATTTGGATGGATAGTAATAAAACTGTTAAGCCCGGCGTGGTGGTGCACGCTTGTAATCCCAGCATTCGGGAGGCTGAGACCGGAGGATCCGGGTTCGCGGCCAGCCTCAGCTACGTAGTGAGGGACTCCGCAACTTAGTGAGACTCGGTTTCAAAATAAAGAATAAAAAATAGGCCTGGGGGTGTAGCTCGGAGGTAGAATGCTCCTGAGTTCAATCCCCAGTACCACAAACAAAACAAAACAAAACAAAACAAAAAAACTGTTAGATAATAGTGATTCCTCTGAAATGACTTTTAAGCATACTGAATTCTTACCGATTTCTATTTTATCTAGTGCTAGTGGCATTTCTATTTTGTACGTTAGCACTTTTTCTTATACTAAGACTGCGTATTTCTTGTCTTTCTGCAAAAGCAAATGGAATCCATAAAGCAACTTATAGAAATTGTCTGTGATAAACAATGGTGCTCTGGAGCCAGGCGTAGTGTCACATGCTTGTAATTCTAGTACTTAGGAAGATAAGACTGGAGGATTGCAAGTTCAAGGCCAGCCTCAGCAACTTAGTGAGATCCTGTTTCAAAATAAAAAGAATAAAATAGGGCGGGCAGGGGGTGTGGTTCGGAGGTAGAATGCTCCTGGGTAACACACACACACACACACACACACACACAGTGCTCTGGTAAAGAACTTTGGTGTTGGTGTAAAGTTATTGGTTGATTTACATATCAATGGATGAGAAGGGACACTGACTTTGTAAAATAATTCCCAAACTATAACAACAACAAAAAGACGCATACCAAAATGCCAACCAAGGGAAAGAAATGACATTGCAAATGAACTTTTTTTTTTTTGATGTGGCACTGGAGATTGAAACCAGGGGCACTCTATCTCTGAGCTACACTCACAACCCTTTTTATTTTGAAACAAGGTCTTGCTAAGTTGCTGAGGCTGGCCTTGAAACTTCATCCTCTTGTCTCAGCCTCCCAAGTACTGGGATTACAAGCATGCGCCACCACACTCGGCTCAAACATAACTCTTAGGGTTGATAAAAGTAAGATTTTATAGGTTATCAACATGAGAAACAGATTTTGGGTGTGTATGCTGAACTCAGAAATTCAGCAGGCATGAGGATTTAGCATATCTGTGGCTTAGCTCATGAGTCTGACGACTTTTTCTCATCAAAGTCCGAATGAAAACTGTTTTTACAGTAAACTGTGAAAATTATAGGCAGATGTAAAAACACTGGCTCATTTTTTTTTTTTTTTTAATTTTAGGAAATCACAGAACTTAAAAAAAAATTTATTGGCGCATTGTAATCATACATCTTTTTTTTTTTTTTTTTTTTTGTGGTACTGGGGATTGAACTCAGGGGCATTCTACCTCCGAGCTACACCCCCAGCCCTATTTTTTATTCTTTATTTTGAAACCGAGTCTCACTAAGTTGCGGAGTGCCTCACTAGGTAGCTGAGGCTGGCCTCGAACCCGGATTCTCCAGTCTCAGCCTCCCGAATGCTGGGATTACAAGTGTGCCCCACCAGGCCCGGCTGTAATCATACATCTTAATGAGGTACAGGATGCAAGAGGTATACATGCACACATCATTCATTTAGCAGTACCCCAATTCCCATCCCATTCCCTCCCCCCTTCAAAAGGCTCATTTTTTATCTTTTTCTTTCTTTTTTTTTTGGGGGGGGGCGGCTACTGGGGATGAAACCCAGGGGCATTCTACCTTTGAGCCATACCTCCAGCCCTATTTTTTATTCTTTATTTTGAAACAGGGTCTCACTAAGTTGCGGAGGGCCTCACTAAGTAGCTGAGGCTGGCTTCGAACCTCCTGTCTCAGCCTCCCAAGTACTGGGATTACAAGCGTGTGCCATCAAGCCTGGCTTATAATTTTATATATATAAAATTGTTTGATACATACACATATAAGATGTTGCATTATTGTTGGCACATAGCTAACCTTCTTTTCCTTAATATCTTATTAACGGTGAAAAATAGACCGACATTTACCCAACTCAGTAACTGGAAGGTGCTTTTTTTTTTCCCCAAGTGTTAATTCATTTTGCCTGTTGTTTCCTTGGGACTTGAAGCAATTAACATCTATGGGAAAACTTCCTGTATACGTAATGCATTTTCACACTTTTAACCAACAGTCTGCCCCCCACTTTTTTAGTCTATTCTTATTTGCAATTTTGGGGAGCCATTTGGTTTATTTCTTCCAATGATTTCACTGTGATTTGAGACTTTCTTTGAAAGCAAAATGGAATAAAAATGAAACAGTGTGAATATTGTGGCCCATTCTTGTTTTGTTTTTTATTTACTTATTTTAATATACTTTATTGGTGCATTGTAATCTCCCATCATAATGTAGTTCAGAGTAGGGTGTGTGTGTGGGGGGGAGGGGTCCGGGAATTCAACCCAGGATTGTTCTACCACTGAATTACATCCCAGCCTTATCTTATTTTGAAACAGGGTCTCACTAAGTTGTGGAGGGCCTAAGTTGCTGAGGTTGGCATTGAACCTTTGGATGGGGGTGTTTTAAAGAAGTAACCCTATTTGAGGGCATTCTAGCTTCTCTCAACTAGAGTAAAAAGCTAGGACAGGAGCCGGTGTGGTGGCGCAGGCTTGTAATCCTAGCATTCGGGAGGCTGAGACCGGAGGATCTGGGTTCACGGCCAGCCTCAGCTACCTCGTGAGGCACTCCGCAACTTAGTGAGACTCGGTTTCAAAATAAACAATAAAAAATAGGGCTTGGGGGGATAGCTCGGAGGTAGAACGCCCCTGAGTTCAATCCCCAGTACCGCAAAAAAAAAAAAAAAAAAAAAAAAAAAAGCTAGGACAGAAGGCAAAGTAGAAAATAATTAGCATTCTTTACCGTCCAAGATTAATCAGTCTGTTTAGTGGTTATTAAAGGGAGGAAAGAAAGCAAATGGGAACAACTTGGCTCCTTTCTATACTCAACGCTGGTGCACTGTATTCCTTCCACATTCTACTGCGCAGGGCCTGGAGAAAGGGCCGCAGATCATCCCATAATCATTCCTTTCCACCTGGTCGAGGGGCAGCACACACACGATGCTCACTGAAAACCTTACACTAAAAAAAAAAAAAAAAAAAATCACACTGTACCAGAGCGCTAACTGGAAGTAGGGCACCTCTAAGCAGGCGCATGTTCGGAAACATCACCCTTGCACCGTTTCTACCAACTCCATTCCTTTCCCATTCACAGGAAACATTTAATATTTTAGAATCGCGTTCACGCGACGACGCGAAAACACGGTTCACCTGGACCTCATCAATCTGAGACTGGAGGTGCCAAATTCCTGCCACTGGTTCCTTCAGCCAAGGGCAATAACGCGGGGCACACCACCTGCAAAGGTCGGACTGCGAGGGCATCCTCGCAGATATGGAGCACCCTGAACTAGGACCCGGGTGCAGCGGGGTGACCCTGGAGGACCCCTCCCCTGGCGTTTCCTGGTGGGGCGCGGGGGCGGCGGCGGGGCCTCCCCACCTGTGCGTCCCGGTGCCCTCCCGCCCCCGCGCTCGGCCGGTGCGGGCCCCGCCCTGGGGCGAGCAGGCGCGCGGCGCCGCGGCTGCGGACACCGGCCCCCGGCGGCGGTTGGGCTCGGCGGGGCCGCGGGCGGGCGGGGGCGCGCGAGGACCCGCGGGCCGCGCGAGCGCGCTCGGTTGGGGAGTGCGCGCGCACGCGGCTCGGCCCCGCCCACCGCTCCGGCGCGCCCCCGCCCGCCCCTTCAGCTCTGCTCGGCTCCTCTCTGCTCAGCTCTGCCCGGCTCCGCTCCGCTCCCCTCGGCTCTGCGGCCCCTCCCGGCGCCGGCGGGGTGGATCCCGCTCTCGGCCCTCCCCCGAGCACCGGCGGCGGCGGGCGCTGAATGAGAGACGCCGGCGGCCCGGCTCGGCCAGCGCTCCCCTAGGCGGCGGCGGCGGCGCGTGAGGCCGGCGGCGCCCCGCCATCCTCCCCGGCGACGGCCGCGGCGCAGGTCGGTGCGGGGGCGGGAAGCGGGGGCGCCCCCGGGCGTGCGGGGAATGGCGGCGCCGCGGCGGGGCTCCCCGGGCTCTCGGGCTGGGGCTCCTCCTCCTCCTCGGTGGTGGCCGCCGCGGGGCCCGCTCTGAGGCCGGGCGCGGGGACCCCGGCTCCCCCGGCCGCCTCCCGCAGGTGAGCGCCACACCCCCTCGGCCGCGCTGCGCCCCGGGGACCCGCGGTGGCCGTGACCTGTTGCGGGGCGCCGGCCCCCCAGCCCGACCCCGAGCCCCGCGTGCGTGCAGGGGAGAAGGAGGGAGATTCCGCGCGGATGCGCGCCGACACTTGCAAAGCCGCGCTATCTGTCCGCAAATATCCGGAATTCCATTGCAGTGTCGGGTTCGGTTTAGGCTCCCAAACCACCGGGCTTTGGAGGTGATTTGGGGGGGAAACTCGAGCTGCGAGCGAGGAGCGATGATCTGGAAAATCGCCCAAACCAGTGCGGAGCTAAATTATCTGCTCCCCACCCCCCCACACCTGCCCCCCTCGGAGCTCTTTTCCTGTAGCTGTGTGTTGTGTAGACGCAGGCCAGTTTCAGTGTACGTGGGCGTGTTTGGGAAGAAGCTGCGAGCTGATAGGAGGTATCTTAGTACAAATGTTAATTTGTTGGAGCTGGGAGGGGAAGAAAGGGCACTGATGTTGGTTGTGGAGGAGGGGCGATTGAAACTCTCAATTTCTGTTAAGGAAGCATTAAACACAAGTATCCAGTGTCCAGCATTTAAGATCATAAAGTAGACGGACACAGCAATTAATTGAGCTTTATCTTATATGTGCCCTGGATTTATTTCCCCTCGACATTTTAGTTGCTGTGAAGAGCTTTGTTTTCGTACCGGTGTTTAGATGTTGACTTTGGGACTTTTTAAATATTTACCATCAGATTGACTCGTGTTCAAGTCTCTTTGAAGATGACTATTGGGATTTTGGGGGAACTTTACAATCTCTGCAGTGACAACATAGCTTGCAAGCCATAAAGCCTGTTCTATCAGATAACTAAGCTTGTAGGGGCTGTAGAATCATAAATATAATAAGTGTATTAGTGTTAACTGCTGAATGTCTTAGACTTTAGAGTTATGAAAGAACTTATATTCAAGCAGTATCTTTTTAAATAAAAATAACCTAAGCTTTGTACGCATGACATTTATGATACAGTTTCTGAGATTTGGAAAATAACTTGTTTTAGGCAGGGCTATAGATTGAATGTAAGGGCATTCCGTGATGAATAAGTAACTTAAATGTAATTAGTTTAAACTTCATTTTCTCTTTTTAAACTTCGGCATAATTTTGAAATGGTTGGACCTTTTCCCCATTGTGTTTCACTTTTCATTGAATTAAGGAATTTGACTTCTGAATTCTTTCGGAGAGACCCTGGAAATATTTTCCTAATCCAGATTGCAACAGAAATTTAAAGGGGGTGCTCATATATCTAGAATGCACTATCTTTCTCTGATACTTGTAATATCAGAAAGAATACATTAAAATTTTCTAAGAGAAAATATGAGTAAAAAACTGGCCTGATGAGCTAGATACACAGGTGAGTGATGTATTTGTGTGTATTTAAAAAGTTAGTACATCTTGTTTAGTTTACAGTGTGGTTACAGTTGAGACAGTAGTTGTATATAGTGAATGATTCTATATAGTTGAAATTAATTCTGTTGCAACTTGAAACCCTTAAGTTTATGTCCAGAGGCATAGTTCATTTATTTATTTATTCTGCACATATTTATTGAGTATCTACTTGGTAATTCCCCCAGATGTTGGGAATAAAGGGAAAAAGGCAGTCTGTGCTCTGATGGAGCCTAAATGGTAAGTGGTTAAATGTGTTAGCTTAAAAGTTTAAGAAGCCAAAACTCCTCTGATGTCTTTTTGATTAAGAGTATTGTTTGTTTTTCCTTTTGAGAGTATAGTTATTACTTTGTGAACAAAAGCATTAAGACAGCTGTTTTAAAAACTGCTTATGTTTATACACATTGGGTATCTGGTTTCCAAGTATATCTAGGATAAACATTGTACCTGAAGTCAGATGATGCATAGTTTACATGTGGTTAAACAGCTTTCTTCTTTTGGTTTATATAGTTAAATGAAGTGCTTGCTGAAAATATTCTGTCTTGGTGCTTTTCTTATTATAAGGGAGTCTTTTTTCTTCTTTTTAGTTTTTTTTAAAATATCACTGTTACTACCTGTTTTTTTTCTTAGTGAACCAGGTGCCCTGTTGTTCTTTTACAGAATCAGATAACCATTGTTGGCCAAAATCAAAATTTTTTATGGTACTGGGGATTGAACTTAGGGGTGCTCTACCACTGAGCTATACCCCCAGACCTTTTTATTTTGAAACAGGGTTTTGCTAAGTTGCCCAGGCTGGCCCCAAACTTGTGATCCTCCTGTCTCAGCCTCCTAAGTACTAGGATTACAGGTGTGCCCATCTTAAAATCAGAAGTTTTACCAGAAGTGTTTGGTTTTTGTCGTGATTAAAATATGACAAACATTGGTGTAGCTCTTTGCGGGTTTGAAAGCTCTATTTATGTATTATTTATACTTAAATATTTTGTTACTTATCAGTAATTAACATTGACTCTATGTAGGCATTATCATCTTCATTTTACATCAGGAAACTAAAGTTTGGAGATGGTAAGCAAGCAGTGAACCCAAACCCACATTCTCTGCCTTTTTCCTCTGTTGGAGCCTGTGCTCTCAGGATCCTTGTCTTCCCTTTTCAATTTATTCCTTTGCTTTGGTGAGTTGCATCTTTAAGCAACACTAAAGAAAAAGTGCATGGCAAGATGAACTTTTTGAAATGTTTGTGTTGCTGAAAATATTTTTTTCTACCCTGACACTTGGATGATAGTTTAGGCTAGATAGAGAATTCCAAGATGAAAGCCATTTTTTCCTTAAAGTACAACAGATTGCTCTCTAATTTTCTAGATTCAAGTAGTTGTTGAAAAGTCTTAAAATCATTCAAAGTCTTTATCCTTTATATGTAACTTGGCCTTAAGATCTTTTCTTTGTCACCAGTGTATCTGACATATTCCTGATACTTTTCTGTGTTTTGTGTGAATCTTTATTTCTTGTGCATGGAACTTAGTGGGCCTTGGCAAACAGTTTTCTTTAAAGGGCTAGATGATAAATATTTTAGGCAGTGTAGGCAATGCAGTCTCTGTTTACTAATACTCAGTTTGCTGTTGAAAGCAGCTGTAGGCAGCACAGGCTGTGGTTTTCTGACCATGTTAGGTGGAAGGATTAGGCCTTGCTTAGTAGGAGTAGGGAGAGTCACTGTAGAAATGGGAGAGGGGACAGACTGTATGGACAGAGATGACGATGGCAGCTTGAGGCAGTTCTCATCTGAGCATTTGTGTTTAGTGTATGGGAACCGAGGTCATCAGCTGAGAGCAAGGGAGAATGGGAGTTTGTAATGGAGGCTTGAGAAGAAAACACATATGACAGTCACTTAACAAAAACCAAGAGTAAGGGAATATAGTATGAGCAGGAGGCAGCATTCTGGGCTCCCTTGGGAGAGAGGATTCTGAATTTCATGGTCCTGATTTTAATAGTATTATTTCTAAAATTTCATGAGTTATGTCTTATTATTTTAATAGGTAAGATAACCTGAGTTTTCTGGTAGAGAAGATTAAGAAACACTTTCTAGTCTAAGTGGTAGATGAGAGGTTTTTTAAAAAAATACGAGTAAGTGTTGAATTCCTCAAGGGCTTTTTCTGTGCTAGTAGAAGATGGTTGTGTGTATTTTCTCCATTAATCTGCTAATAGGAGATATTATAATGACAGGTTATCTCCTGTTGAACCATCTTTGTATTCCTGAGAACCCTGCTTTGCTGATCTGATGCGTCCTCTTTTTCTCCACACTGCTGCATTTGATTTGCCAGTGTCTTAAAGGTTTTTTTTTTTTTTTTGCGGTACTGGGGATTGAATTTAGGGGCATTCTACCTCAGAACTATACCCCCAGCCCTATTTTTCATTCTTTATTTTGAAACCAAGTCTCACTAAGTTGCCAAGGGCCTCACTAGGTAGCTGAGGCTGTCCGTGAACCCGGATCCTCCGGTCTTAGCCTCCCGAATGCTAGGATTACAAGCGTATGCCACCACGCCTGGCTTGTCTCAGAGTTTTTAAACTTCTGTATAAGTATATGTGTTTTGGTTTCAGAGTTTTGCTAACTTCCTAAAGTAATTATGAAGCGCTCGCGCTCTCTCTCTCTCTCTCTCTCTCTGTTCTCTGGAGTAGTTTTGAAACATAGGGATAATATACTCCTCACAGGAACTGAAGATGTAATATGAAAGGTAAAAAGGTGTTCAGGGTTGCAGGAATGGCTCAGCAGAACAGCACTTCCCTAGAATGTGCAAAGTCCTGGATTCAATTAACAATACTGCCCCCCCCCCCAAAAAATGTTTCTAGAAAACTACATGACTTGTAGGCAGATTTTTTTTGTGTGTGTGTGTGTGTGAGGTACTAGGGATTGAACTCAGGGGCATTCTACCTCTGAGCTACCCCATCCCTATTTTTAGTCTTTATTTTGAAACAGGGTCTCACTAGGTAGCTGAGGCTGGCCATGAACCCACGGTCCTCCTGTCTCAGCTTCCCAAGTACTGGGATTTGTATGAGCATACACCACCATGCCTGGCTTATTGGCAGACATTTTTAAAGTGGGGCACAAAAAGTACTGACCAGAAAAGTCAAGACTGTACTTCCTACTTCACTAAAGTGTCTTATCAGTGAATATTAGTAAAAGGACTAAAAGGTAAATGACAAATTGGAAGAAATGTTTCCAGTACTTACATCTGAAGAGGACTTGTATCCAGAGTATATTTTATTTTATTTATTCATTTATTTTTTGCGGTACTGGGGATTGAACCCAAGGGCTTTCTACCTCTAAGCTACACCTCCAGCCCTATTTTATTTTTTATTTAGAAACAGGATCTCACTAGGTTGTGGAGGGCCTCTAACCTGCGACCTGCCTGTCTCAGCCTCCCAAAGTACTACGATTACAAGCATGTACCACCACACCTGGCTTCCAGAGTATATTTTAAAAGTTTACAATTCTTAAAAAATATAGAGGCAACCCAATTTCAGAACGAATTGAGGAAAGACCTGAACAGGCATTTGCATAGTGAATTGTCCAGATGGCCAAGGTGAAAAAGTTCTCACACATAATTTAAGAGAAATGCAAATTACAACTATGATGTGATACATGCCCACCAATATGGTATTAATGAAAAAGTCTGAAATACAAAATGTTGACAAGAATACTTATACATTTCTGGTGGGTTTGAAGATTGGTAACAGTGACTTTGGGAAGATTTTTTTCTGTTAAGTACCAGTAAAGTTCTATGTGTGTGTGCACAACAGTCCCAACAGTTTCACTTCTGGTGTAGACCCAGTAGAAGTCAATATATACGTGATTCAGAATACATGTACATTAGAAGAAAATGGGTAAATCTTCATGAGCTTTTAGACAAAGGGTTCTTAGATGTTCTTAGACATCAAAATCAAACAAAACAACAAATAAATACATTGAACTTCATCAAAACTAAAAACTCAGTGCTGTGTGCATGTATGCCTCTACCATCTTGTACCTCATTATGATGTGTGATTACAGTGCACCAATAATAATAACATATATTACATGGTTTTATTCATATAAAATGTCCATGATAAGGGAACTCTATGGAGGCAGAAGGCAGATCACTAGTGGTTTAGATTCGAAGTGTGTGTGTGTATGGGGAATGGGATTTCATTTTGAGATGATGAAAATATTATAAAATTAATAGTTGTACATATCTTTGAATGTACTATAAACTATTGAGTTGCATGGTTTTATTTTATTTATTGTGCTAGGAATTGAACCAGGGACAGTCTACTCCCAGCTATACCCTCACCCCTATTTTATTTTTTTAAATTCAGGAACAGGGTTTTGCTAAGCCTCACTAAGTTGCTGAGGCTGGCTTTGAACCCACAGTCCTTCTGTCTCAGCCTCCCAAGTAGTGGCAATACAGGCATGTACCACCATGCCAGGCTGAGTTGCACATTTTATTTATTTTTTTATTTATTTATTTTTTTGCATTGTAATTACACATCTTCGTTAGGTACAAGCTAGTATAGGTAAAGACATCCATGCACACATTTCTCATTTAACCCTTCCCCAATCCCGCCCCACTCCCTCCTCTTCCCTCCTTCTCAAGGTCAGTTTAGTGACTGACTTTGATGTGTTCATAGAAAGTACATCATGTTCATTAGCTCCCTACCACCTTCACCTTCCGTTAAGTCAAATTCTTTGTTCACCTAAGGATTCTCCTTCATCTGGAGTCCCTCTTATGTCCCATTTTCTCCCTAGCTTCCACATATTAGGGAGAGCATTCGATTTTTAACTTTTTGTGACTGACTAATCTCACTTAACATAATGTTTTCCAGTTCCTTACATTTCCTTGCAAATAACATGATTTTGTTCTTCTTTATGGCTGAGTAAAATTCCATTGTGTACATATCCCATAGTTTTGTAATCCATTCATCTGTTGATGGGCATCTTGGCTGGTTCCATAGTTTGGCAATTGTAAACTGTGCAGCTATAAACATAGATACACATGCGTTGGTCTGATAGTTTGGTTTCTGTTCTTTTGGGTAGATACCTAGTAGAGGTATTGCTGGGTCATATGGTAGGGTCATTCCCATTTGTCTGAGGATCCTCCATACTGTTTTCCAAAGTGGTTGCACTAATTTGCAATCCCACCAACAATGTATTAGGGTTCCCACTTCTCCACACGAGTTGCACATTTTAAATGGACACATTTCATGATATGCGAATTAGATGGCATAAAATTAAAAAAGAAAGATTGGAATAATAAGCAGCACGACTATTGTCACCCATCTAATTTAGGAAAGATGCAGAGAATCTATGAAATAGAAATTGCGCAGTGTGTGTGTAAGTAATCTTGTAAGGGTAGAAAAATATTACACATCAAATGTTTGTTACCTTGTTGAACTAAGATGGGAAGGAGAGCAAAAACAACTAAAAGACAAGGTTGGTTTAGTTGTCTTGAGATCCACAGGCAACTGGTTTCAGGTCTTACCCCTCCCCACCTCCTGAATAACAGAATTGGAGGATTTTATACAAAATGGTGTGGTATTTGCATATACCTTTGTGCATCTCCTGTATAAATCATCTCTAGATTATTGATAATACCTAACACAATGTAAATGGTATGTAAATAGTTACTGTACTGAATTGTTTAGGAAATAACGACAAAAAAGTGTGCATGTTCAGTACAAACAGGACCAGGATAGGCCTGATTACGAAGAACACAAGACTGGAACTGAACAATTCTCAAAAAGTGCCAGAGAGACGGGATCTGCGAGAGGCAGGAAGCAACAACAGTGTATGCCAGTACATCACTTCATTTGTGTGGATTCAGTGTTCTGCTCTGTGAGCAGCAAATTCAAGTTTTGCTTTTTGGAACTTTCTAGAATTTTTTTCTTTTTTTTTCTTCCTGGTACTGGGGGTTGAACCCAGGGGCATTCTACCTCTGGGGTACATCCCCAGCCCGATTTTTATTCTTTATTTTGAAACAGGGTCTCACTAAGTTGCAGAGGGCCTCACTAAGTAGCTGAGGCTGGTCACAAACCTGTGATCCTCCTGTCTCAGCCTCCTAAGTACTGGGATTACAAGCCTGAGCCACCGCACCCTGCCAGAATTTTTTTTCAATTGATACTTTGTTGAATCTGTAGATGCAGAACCCACAGGTATTGACGGTGAACTGTATAACAAAAATCTTATATAAAATATGTTATAATGAAAAGGTTATAGTATTTGTCTATGTGATGGGATAGCAGAATTTTTTCCTTTTTATAATTTTATGATTCTTTGCTCCTTTTTATTAATAAAAACATCTAAACTAAATTGAAACACTAAAAATAAAATACATTTAAAAACTCAAACAGGCATGCATAAGATTGTCCTTAACAGCTTCATTATTACCACCAGCTGGAAACAACCCAAATGTTCAACAACAACAAAAATAGATAACCAATTGTGGTGTAGTCTTAACAGTGGAACACTGTAGCAGTAATAAACTGAACTGCAGCTATACTCTGCAAATAGGTGAACATCACAGGCAAAATGTTATGCAAAAGAAATCAATCATGAGAGTACATAACTATGAATCCATTTATGTGGAATTCAGGAGAAGGTCAGACTCATCCATGTGACAAGTGAGGCGGTTAGGGGCCTAGGCGGGAGGAAAGAGGGACCTTCTGGAGTGCTGGAAATGTTCTGTATTGTTTGATTTATAGCTACCAGTGAAGCGTCGTTGGACAGTATATCTTAGGTATGTGCACTTTATAGTATATTTGTATATCAATTAAAAAGTAAAACAGATCAAACCAGAAAACAGAGTGCTCATCTGAAAAGTCTTTGTACACTTCTAAGGCAACTTACATTGCATTCGAAGACTGTCGTTTTAATGATTGCACTGTGTCAGACTGTGTGCATGTATCATAATTTAAGCAATCTGTTGTTGGATGTTCAGGTTGTTTCTTTTATATATTGTAAATAGTGATAGAGCTTATAGAGCTTATATACCTTTGTATGTAGATCTTTTTTTTTTTTTTTTGCGGTACTGGGGATTGAACTTGGCATTCTACCTCCGAGCTACACCCCCAGCCCTATTCTTTATTCTTTATTTTGAAACAGGGTCTCACTAAGTTGAGGAGGGCCTCAGTAGGTAGCTGAGGCCAGCTGCGAACCCGAATCCTCCGGTCTCAGCCTCCCAAATGCTGGGATTACAAGTGTGCGACACCACACCCGGCTGTATGTAGGTCTTTCTGTACTTTTTTTCTTTGGATGAATTCCTAAAAGGAAGTTGCATGCTTTAGAGGTTAAGTATATTTATGTACTTGCCCATTGTGTATGAGTCCTTGTTTCTCTCTATCCTTAACTGTTTGGTGATTAGCCTCAAAAACATGTTAGGTAACAAGTGTTCTTTAGTGTTTAATTTGCATTTTTAAAACTTTGAATGATTTTATTTTTCTTAAGGAAGAATGTTTCTTCTATGCTTTTTTCTTGATTAACATTTGATTGCATATATTAGTGGGGTTCAGTGTGGTATTTCAGTGCATACAGTGTACACTGATCAAATTCAGCTTCCCATTGTCCACCCCCTCAACCTCTAATTATTAATCACTCTTCTACAGTTAGGTTGACCTTTTTCTTTTATTCTCTTAAACTTCAACATATGAGAGTGAACATGCTGTTCTTGGCTTTCTATGTCTTGGCTTATTTCATTTAACATGGTGTCCTCCAGATCTACCCACTTACTGTCAGTGACAGGATTTCATTCTTCATGGCTGAGTACTCCATTGTTCCCTTGTTTGTTTGTTTATTTATTTTTTTTTTTGCGGTACTGGGGATTGAACTCAGGGGCATTCTACCTCCGAGCTATACCCCCAGCCCTATTTTTTATTCTTTA
Organism: Graphiurus murinus; assembly: GCA_004027655.1. Taxonomy (NCBI): domain Eukaryota; kingdom Metazoa; phylum Chordata; class Mammalia; order Rodentia; family Gliridae; genus Graphiurus; species Graphiurus murinus. The sequence goes on from PVLC010002946.1 coordinate 105,589, forward strand.
TTTTGAAACCGAGTCTCACTAAGTTGCGGAGTGCCTCACTAGGTAGCTGAGGCTGGCTGCGAACCGGGATCCTCCGGTCTCAGCCTCCCGAATGCTGGGATTACAAGCGTGCGCCACCACGCCCGGCT
>PVLC010002947.1:0-35257 GCA_004027655.1 Graphiurus murinus
TCATAACAAGGTCACTCACTGAAGTGAACCTTAGGGGGAGGGAGGGGGAGGGAACGGGAAAGGGGAGGGAATCGGGGAAGGGGTCAAATGAGAATTGTGTGCAAATATGTTGTTAACAATTTGTACTTAACAAAGATGTACGCTATATTGCACGAATTACTACAATAAAAATTAAAAAATTAAAAAAAAAAAAAAAGAACAAAAAATAAAATAGGGCTGGGGGTATAGCTTGGAGATAGAATGCCTCTGAGTTCAATCCTCGATACCAAAAAATCAAACAAACAAACAAAAACCCAAGGTTACATATTGATATGCTGTCCCAAATATTGGGACTATCTAGTCCCATTAGAACCTAACCTTGTATCTCTCCTAGGAGAAGTGGTTCAGTATTTACTAATTCAGTGTCCATAAAACTTTATTGAATATAATTACTGCAAATAATGAGAACTGACTGTACATCATGCACACAGAGAATAGACTAGTCTGAAATTAAGTCACGAAATTAAATAATTAAAAGATAGAAATGTTAGACGTGGTGGTGCATGCCTTTGATCCCAGAACCTGGGAGGCTGAGACAGGAGGATTGCAGGTTCAGTGTAATAGGGCTTGGGTATAGCTCAGAGGTAGAATGTTCCTGGGTTCAATTTCCAGTACCAATACACACACACACACACACACACACACACACACGTTAAAGAAATATGATTTGTTTTCAAACTATAAAACACTTCTTGCTCAAAATTAATATGTTCCCGTCAAGTTGAGTATATATTGTTTTAGTGAAAGAAATATTATTTTTCTATTAACTTCTCTGATGACTTTAATGATAGAGAATAGTCCTACAGAAATCTTAGGAAAGCCAAAATTTGCTTTACACATTAAAAGTAACTACCCACCACAATCTAATAGCATTTTCAGATCTTTCCAGCACTTTCCATCCCTGCAAAGTTCCTACTGAAGCTAGAAAGGTCTCCATTACATGGCAATATCTTTCTCCATGCTTACAGGGCCTCATGCTGCTTTGCTGGGTATTTCCAGCAGACCAAGTGCATAGTACAGAAAACGCCTCCAGCCTAAACAACTCCTTAAATTGATGTTCTGAAATTTTGTTCAAATAAATGAGATTGCTTTCATCTATCATTTATAAACAACTTTCTCTGTTAATCAATGGGATAATAGAGAAAACGCAGTCCTTAAATGTCTCATGACTTAAATCATTTACCATCATTAAGTAATTTAACTAAGTCCTTAATTAAACGGTCTCTTCTAATCATCAGAACTTGTTTTATATCGCATCCCCCTCCTCTATCTATGGTCTTGTTAACTTCTGCCTTGGGTGTTCCTCAATATTTCTACTGCTGCCTTGATATCATTATCTAAGAATTACCTTAAAGGTCATTTGTAGAGTGTGTTTGTGTGTGTGTGTGTGTGTGTGTGTGTGTGTGTGTGTGTGTGTGTAAGCCTTTTCTTAACCATCATGTGTAAAGAAACCCTCGTCTCCCCTCATTTCTGTCTCACGTTGATTTTTTCCTATAGCTGCTTGATGTCAAGCATCTCTCTCTGAACCTATGTGCTTGGGATTTCCTCCAATCCTCACTCATCTTCCTGCTTCCAGAAGGCGGAGCTTTTTCTGAATGCTTCACACTGTGCCCTGGTACTCAGAATAGTGCCCAGCCTGTAGTAAGTGCTCGGTGAATGCTTACCGAGTGCATCCTTGCTCTGACATGGCAACAAGCAAACAAACAGCAGAATTTGCAAAATAAATAAAAACAACTCCCGAAAAGCTTCTAGTGTTTCACTATGACAAGATAATGTCGACATATTGTAAAGTTGTGATGCATGATGTATAACGAAGCGTAATGTGGGCTGAGGAAAAGGGAAGTGTGTGTGTGTGTGTGTGTGTGTGTGTGTGTGTGTGTGTGTGTGTGTGTGTGCACATGTGCTATCGTACTAGGGAAAGTATCTGTCAGGAATAGTGTTCTGTCCACATTCATAGTCTTGACCCCAAATGAAGGCACTGCGATGTTGCCTGCTCAAGTCCTGCAAGTTAATAGGAAGAAAAACCAACCTCTGGCCAGGATGTGACCATTCACACAGGCAATAGGAGATTCAGGCCAGATGCAGCACAGATACTTAATGTCAACTTCTCATTGGTTTTGGATGTTGAAACCTGACTAACTGAAACTCAACCCCAATCCCAAAACACTGATTCAGTGAAACATTTTTCACTGGCCAAAATTGAAATTTTAAAAAGGGATTCTGCTGGGCCCAGTGGCATACGCCAGTAATCTCAGTACGTAGGAGGCTGAGACAGGAGATTCTCAGGTTCAAGGACAGCCTGAGAACTTAGTGAGACCCTCTGCAACTTTGAGAGACCCTGTTGCAAAATAAAAAATAAAATAGCACTGAGGGTATAGCTTGGTAGTAGAAACACCCTGGGTTTAATCCCCAGTACCACAAGAAAAGTGGGGGGGTCCTACTTTCCCTGACTTCAGAGATGGATAATAAAAATGACTTTTGCTGCATAGGACCAAAAGAAGAACAGAGTCACTCTTAAGGAAACAGAAGTCCCCAGTGGAGCCTGTATACATTTTAGTATAGGCTTCATACTCAGCCAACAGTCAAGGGTGTTAGTTCTAATTGAAAAAATTCATAGAATGTTCATTTAGGACAATTTCTGCTAAAGTAAACACTACTGCTTGTGAGAAATATGGAAGAGTCAGAATCATATTTCAAACCTTAATGGATCTCCCTTTTTACTTGGGTTCTCATTATGACTTCCCTTTTCTACCTTTGCATAACCTCAACTTTACAATATCCACTCACGATCATTTCAGAAGTACTAAGGAGTTAGCCTTATGGTCACTGTTATTTAAGCAAATCCCATAACTTTTAAGGTGTTTATTATCTTAAAGGTTAACTCCTATAGAAGAGATGCAAATCTCAAAGTCAAGTATTCTAATATTCTTTCCCATTGCACGAATTTTTCTCTAGGTTGGACATGACAATAGACAGAAAGCATGAGTCCTATCCTGCTGTGGCTTTCATTTGTTACTTTTTAATACACTTTTATCTGTGCATTGTAGTCTCACGTCATAATGGAATTCAGAGTGACAGGGACACAGGCACACAGCACTTGCTCAGCTTCCCCTGGCTCCCTTCCCACTCCCTCCCCTCTGCTTCCTGGTCCATGACATTGAGGTTGGCATTGATAATTTTGTAAGCCTTGGTTTCCTTATCATTAAATAAGGAGCTGAAATAAAATAATATTTTATGTCTTTATCATGGATTTATCCTCTCCCCCCAAAAAGGCATTCGGAATCTATCGAGTTAAATATTAAAAGACAAGAGGTGAAAAAATATTTCAGCCAGAACTCAGCTGCATGCATTTTCTGAGAAAATTCTAATAACAGGAAACAAGTTCAGAGAAAATATGGACATCATAATTTGAATTTTTATCATTTTAGGTAACATGGTTCCTAAATAAGCTAATGCACCTAAATTGATCCTGCACTCCCACACAGCTGGTGGATATTCAGTAGTTAAGGAAAATGTCTGATGTGACGTCTGAGGACTGTACGGGAACTTGGACTTAAATTCAAATGCAAATAAAAATAGTTCACAGTCCCCCACCCCCTGAAGTGTCATAGAGAGAATTAGGAGAACCAGTTTACACTCAGCCTTTCCATTTAATTGGATAAATATATGATCAACAGAGGAATAAAGATGACAAACTAAATTTCTTTTTAGAAGGTGTAAAAAGAAAGCGATTTGACAGGATTTCAGGAAGAAACATACTAGAAAGTATATAATAATTAGTCTTTATGTTCTTCATAGAGTTTATGAAAAATATAACCATAAAATAGCATCTCAGATATTTAGAGGCACATAAAGTCTGACATATTCATTGCCATTTTGTGGACCAATTTGAAATACAAGAAATGGTTGTGAAAAAGCATGGCCAAGAAAATTACAAGAGTTATTATGCATGTTTCAAAGCAATGACTTGTCAGAGAAATGTGGAAATGTGAACAGGCTATTTCTAATGTACTATACATAGACTAAGCTATTATCAAATGTCTGGACTTAGAAAGTATTTGTCAAGCTGGGCGTGGTGGTGCACACTTGTAATCTCAGCATTTAGGAGGCTAAGACCAGAGGATACAGGTTCGCGACCAGCCTCAGCTACCTAGTGAGGCATTCTGCAACTTAGTGAGACCCTGTTTCAAAATGAAGAATAAAAAATAGGGCTGGGGATGTAGCTCCGAGGTAGAATACCTCTCAGTTCAATTCCCAGTACCGCAAAAAAAAAAAAAAAAGTATTTGTCCTGGTGTCCTTTAAAATTGATGGCACTTCATCCAGAGTAAAGAGGACAAATCATCATTTAAAAGAAAAAAAGATACTCTACCATATTCTAATTGGTCAGAAACTACTGCCAGGTGTAGTGGCGCATGCCTGTGAGACCAGTAATTGGGAAGCTGAGACAGGAGGATTGTAGGTTTGAGGTCAGCCTCAGAAATACAGCTGAGACTCTCAGCAACCTAATGAAACCCTATTTCAAATCAAAAAATAAAAGGGTCTGGGGGAGAGGTAGAATGCCCTGGGTTCAACCCCCAGTAACACAAACCAACAAGAAACTCTACATACTAAAATATAAAATTACTGGTGTCCACTGCAAAGAGGGACATTTCTTCCTTTCATTTGCAGTGATTTTCATGAATAGAAACAAAACAATTATCGAAGGACTGAAAATACTCTTTTCTAAAAGAAAACAGGCACAAATTTTTTACTATAAAAATCAAAACAAGTGCAATTTTATAGATCTCTCTATTTTAATACTCTCTAGACTTTATCATTGAAGGCAACATCTTTCTCCTAGACACCACCTCCTTGAAAATAGTATTTACTTATATTCCAAAGCATGTAGCAGATGCCAGGCAAACTGAATAAGGGACCTGTTTTAAGACAGAGGGTAAAATAAACTCACTAAACACAAAAAAGTGTCATTTGAATTCAATTATTAAGATTAAGAACATGGCTGGGTGTGGTGGCTGTAATCCCAGTACTTGGGAAGCTGAGCCAGAAGGATCACAAATTTGAGATCAACTTTGGCAACTTAGTGAGACCCTCAGCAACTCAGTGAGACCCTGTTTCAAAATAAAAAGGGTTAGGGTGTAGCTCAGAGGTAGAATACCCCTGGGTTCAATCCTCAGTGTCAAATACATAGGTGATAGATGATAGATAGATAGGTAGATAGATAGATAGATGGATAGATAGATAGATAGATGGATAGATAGATAAACAGACAGATAAATGAGAGATAAAATGAGATGGTGACCACGATGGTGATGTGGTGATGACTATGATAACAATGACCATGATGACGGCAATGACTTCTCAACATAATCTGATCAAGTAATTTTGAAAAACTCTGGGAGTTGAACAGAAAAACACTTTTTGTAATTCATGTTTGCACTTACTGGGTTAAGAACTTTGAGTAAATATTTTTTCAATCTCAACTGGGTTTTTTTTGGTTATTGTTTCTTTGAGTTTTTTGGGTTTTTTTTGACACTCTGCAAATCACCAGAGAAACAATCATTAGAAAGACACAATTGTCTTATTTCAATGCTTTTATTGGTGCATTGTAACTCTACATCATAATGAGATGCAAAGTGCTACAGACTGCAAACACCACGTGGTGTGTTTCCCTTTGTACACACCTACCCCACACCCCCTTCTTTTCTCCTCAAACATGCTAGTGAAATTGGTAGTGAAACCTTCCTAGATGGAGATAACCTTATTTGAACTGTTTTTTTTTCTCCCCAAAATTTGTACATGCACGTACAAATATGTAACAATGAATCCCACTATTACGTGTCATCATAAGGCACTAATTTAAAAAAGACAAGATTGGCTGAGCATGGTGACGCATGCCTGTAAGCCTAATACTTGGGAGCCTGGGACAGGAGGATCACAGGTTCAAAGTCAGCCTCAGCAACTTAGAGATGACCCTGTTTTCAAATAAAAAAATAGATCTGGGATGTAGCTCAGAGGTAGAACACACTTGGGTTCAATTCCCAGCTAAACACACACATACACACACACACACACACACACACACACACACACACACACACATTGTCCAGATTGTCATAAGAGTATGTATTCTAATGATAAAGACCAGTTAATTATTAAATATTAAATAACAATAATAATAAAGTAATTTTGTATCAGTGCTAACAAGGCCTAATTCTTTCTCTGAAGTATACATAGCTCCTAATATGCTTCTCACAAGATAATCTAAGTACTAAAAGACAACACAATTTTCGATAATTTTGGTCTTTGTAGACTTGCCTAAGGAAAACACTCAAAGTATCCCCATCACTGTGAAGTAACAGATCTAGGGGGGAATCTCCTGACAGACAGCAACCATGTCTACCAAGATCAGAAGCCTTTCCCACTCCTCCCACATGACTGAAAGAGAATGAGTCTACACAGATGAGATTACCCCATTGTCACACACTGAGTGCAAACACTGTCAAGCTCCTGCACACACTCAGAGTAGAGATCCTTGACAACCCAGTGAGCAGAGAAAACCCAACCAGCTACCCAGCTGCAGCTTGGGAAAATTACATGGGAGCTATTTCCCTCGTTTTCAAAACCAACCTCAGCTTCTCCTTTCCTAGGCCACCCAGAACCACATCTCTGGGTTAAGAGGGGGGGATTTCTCATCTTCTCTGTAAACTCAGCAGTGGAAGTAATTATCATGTTGCCTTGCTCCTTCAAAAAATTTCACAGGCACTAATTTTAAAATATACATGAAATCACTTAAGTGAATCTAGTAATCAGAGAAGCAGAGCTGTCATTCACAGCATCTTCCTCCTGATAGGTTCATTTATTTATAGATTCGAGCTACTGAATATCTAGTTGAATATTAAAGAATTGAGAAAAGAAAAGTGTAGTGTAGCTCTATCAATTGAATCAACTCTCAGCAGATGACAACTTGAAAAATAAATTGCAACCAAGCATCATTCATTTATTCCTGAAACTTGGTTTTTACACCTTCAGCCACTGAGAAATAAATAGATGTAGAGAGATGAATGAATAGGAGCGAAAATATGAGCTATATTCTCCAAGGGACCTAATTTAACCTAGAAAACTCTAAGCCAGTGAGGAAGTTTCTCAGAAAGTTTTTAGAAAAAGCTGATTTTCTTAAAACATATTTATTTATATAATGAACTATTGCACAGAGGATATAAAGTTGAAAAACATGAATATGCATCTCCTTCATCAGTCTCAAATGTGAACATATCTGATTCCTTCTCAAACTGGTAGGAAATGTGTAAAAAATAAATGAGATAATACATATTTTTTGGTAACGAAGTTGTAGATTAGCTCATTGATAATAAAATTGTTGTTGAAGTTCTTTGACAAGAAAACAAACATATGGGCTCAGGATATAGCTCAGTGGTAGAAGCCCTGGGTTTGATCCTCAGCTCTATAGGGAGGCAGGCAGGCAGGAAGGAAGGAAGGGAGGGAGGGAAGGAGGAAGGGAGGAAAAGAGGAAAGAGAGCTGGAAGGAGGGAGGGAGTACAACCTCTTGGGCATAAGAAAGATATTTATTGATTCTTTATAGGTTCCAAAAGATCTACTTTATTTAAAAATATCTATTTATTGAGAGACAATTTTGTGCTAGGTCTCTTTGCTAAATTACAAGATAATAAAATGTATCCATTCCAGTTCCCATTTCGGATGAGGCCCTAAAATATTAGGTTCTAATATCTCCGTGTTTCAAAGGAAGGTGAGAGTCTACATAGGAAAATTTTCCAATGAACTAAACAAAACCAGTTTTCTCCACTCTTCACCCTTTGTTTACACTTGTGTTCTAGAAACACAAGGGATTAGAAAGTTTAGAGGGACGTTTGCACGAAGTAGAAGGAACTCGACTCTCATTCCAAGTCCAGAAAAGGAGTCTTTAGTCAAATATTTGAAGAATGTCTTCTGAAAATGTGGGGAAACCAATTTGAAAAGCAAGAGGCTTTGTCTGCCTGTGAAAAGCATCCAGCTGCTAGAGTGGAGAGAGGTGGATATATTGAATGGGGCCTGAAAAGCTGTTCCCTGTGTATTTGAAGTAATCCTGGATCAAAAGAGAACCAGCTTGGGGTTGTCTGAGATTCTGACCAAGAGAGAGCCCTTTAGAAGAAACTGGATGTGTACCAGTGGATATCCTGAGGATGGGAAAAGAGTCATAGACTAGAGATAAATGTGATCATCCAAGTCAAGGGAACAGAAGGTGATAAATCCCTTGGGATGGTGAGTGTGAGTCTGTGTGTGTATGTATGTGTGTGTGTGTGTGTGTGTGTGTGTGTGTGTGTGTGTACAAGAAGGTCTTAAGAATCCAAAAAAGCCAGGCATGGTGGTACACGCTTGTAATCCCAGCATTTGGGAGGCTGAGACCGGAGGATCCGGGTTTGCGACCAGCCTCGGCTACCTAGTGAGGCACTCTGCAACTTAGTGAGACCCTGTTTCAAAATAAAGAATAAAAAATAGGGCTGGGGGTGTAGCTCGGAGGTAGAATGCCCCTGAGTTCAATCCCCAGTACCGCAAAAAAAAAAAAAAAAAGAATCCAAGAAAATACACAAAAAGGGAATCACCTTCAACATGACCCCAAAGCACATGCCGCATTCAAAGATGTAACAGTCAGTGGCACAGCAACCAACTCATCAGAACTGGACAGTGACCAATCAGTGACGTCGATGAGGTTTATGAGCGCAGTACAGATCAAGAAAGTATCAGCATTGCTTTGAAATGACAACTTGCAATAGTGTTAGTCAACTAATAATTGTTCTGTTCTATATCTCCCTGCCCTTCTGCAGGTTCAACCTCACCTGAGCTTGTGACAGCCTAATGAATGGGCTATATAAACTCTAAGTAGGGAACTTTCCCACTGCAAATTGGCCAGGACACACTGGATCTCTACCGGGAGAGGGAAGAAGTTCTCATGTCAAAGAAGGAAATTGAAACTATTCCATAAGACTGGATTGTTATTACCTGAACTTAGTTTCTTTTGAGAACTATAGACATTAAAATATCTTTTCATTGACACTGGCCAAAAATGTTAAGGAACTTGAGTAAGACTTCATCTAAGCAGAAGAAGAACTGGCTTCATAAAAATGAGTTTGAAGCTAGGCATCGTTGCTCACACCTGTAATTCCAGTACTTGAGAGGCTGAGACAGGAGGATCACAGGTTTAAGGCCAGTCTCAGCGACTTGGTGAGGCCTTCAGCAATTTAGTGAAGGTGTTCAGCAATTTAGTGAGACCCTATTTCAAAGTCAGAAAATAAAATAGGGTTGGGGTTGTAGCTCGGAGGTAGAATGCCCCGGGGTTCAATCCCCAGTACTTCTAAATTAATTAACTAATGCATTTATGTAAGCATTGGGTTGGAGGAGCTCATTCAATGAAAGTTATAGTTATATAATATCTGGGTGACAGATTTGATGTTTTCAAAGTTCTTTTCAGCTACAGAAGTCATTCTTCAAAGGAAAGCTGATTGTAAGATACTCAATCTGTAAAGTAGATTATCTTCGAGTTGCTCTAGTTGAGGGAGGGATGAAGATGTGGAGAAAGGTGGTTTATGCAATGGCCCTACGGGGACTGGAGAAGAGTTGAAAAGGCAGCCCTGCGTGGTGACTTCAGCAAATTAAGCCTTTGAATTTGTAATTATATATATATATATATATATTTTTTTTTTTTTTTCCATTTGGGAGATGAAAATTCGGTAGCTCCACATGTTTTCTAAGGAAACTTGCTAATGAGCCACCTCCTCAAAACACTTCCGGAAAGCTGTTCCTCTTCATCTATCATATCTGAAAATGACTGTCGTATCACTGGGACAATGCTCAAATACCCTGAGACAGCATGTGCTGTCTCTCTAGGTTTTATAGCTGCACGAGTTAGCCCTGGTCTGTTGGCTGTCTGGGGATTCTTGAGCACGTATTCAAACCAACCCATCTTTGCCCTGTGGTATTGTAAAACCTCAGAGCTCATTCCCTGCAACAAAGACATGAGGAAATGGGAGCCAAAATGAATGGGTAGAATACTACTCAGCAATAAAAATAGCAGCCCATCAATTGTTAGATCCATATATCAACTTGGATAGATCCCAAGGGAATTAGGGTAAGTGAAAAAGTCAACCTCAAAGAACATTTACTGTATGATCCCATTTATATAATGCTTTTACAATCACAAAATTATAAAGCTGAAGAACACATTCATGTTTGCCAAAGCTAAGGAGGGAAGTAGCTATGGCTATACAAGAATAGCAGGAAGGAGTCTCGAGATGAAGTCATTCTGGGTCTTGACTATGGTGTTTGTTCTACATCTCTACACCTGTGATAATACGGCATAGGAGCACATATGATGAGTACACATAAAACTAGTGTAATCAGAATATGTCAGATGAACTGTTTCTATGTTAACTTCCTGGTTGTATTAAACTACAGTTAAACAAGTCACTACTGTTGGGGAAAACTGGATGAAATGTAAATAGAGTCCCTGTATTATATCTGATAACTGCATGTGAATATACAATTATGAACAAAAATTAGAATATAAAAATACTAGAATCTGGCTACAGTAACTAGATAACCATTCCCTTTTCTACTTCTCATACCTTGCATATTTTCATTAATAAGAGGGTACTGGTACTAGCTGGGCGTAATGGTACATGCTTGTAATTCCAGTACTTGGAAGGCTGAGACAGGAGGATATGGGTTCACAGCCAGCCTCAGCTACTTAATGAAGCCCTCCGCAACTTACTGAGACCCTGTTTCAAAATAAAGACTAAAAAATAGGGCTGGGGATGTAACTCAGAAGTAGAATGCCCCTGGGTTCAATCCCCAGTACCACAAAAAAAAAAAAAAAAAAAAAAAGAGGGTACTAGCCAGGCACGGTGGCACACGCCTGTAATCCCAGTACTTCAAGGCTGAAACAGGAGGATCAGAAGTTTAAAGGCAGCCTCAGCAATGTAGTGAGACTCTCAGTACCCTAGAGAGACCCTGTTTCAAAACAAAAAAAGGAGTAGGGGCGTAGCTCAGAGGTGGAATGGCCCTGACTTCAATCTCCACTACCACCCCCCCACACACACACAGAGTAAGAGGGTATTAACTTATAAAAAAAATCCTAAAAGCAGTAGCACACGACTATTTTATATTGAAGAGGAGAGTGGAGTCACATTATTTGTTCTCAGATTTTTAAAAAATAAATAATCTCTGTTGAAGGAGGAGTCTTCAGTTTATAAAATAATTCACATGTAAATGTGAAAAACCAGCCAGGCATGGTGGAACACACTTGTAATCCAGCATTTGGGAGGCTGAGACCAGAGGATCCGGGTTCGCGGCCAGTTTCAGCTACCTAGTGAGGCACTCCGCAACTTAGTGAGACCCTGTTTCAAAATAAAGAATAAAAAATAGGGCTGGGGGTATAGATCAGAGGTAGAATGCCCCTGAGTTCAATCCCCAGTACCGCAAAAAATAAATAAATTAAATAAAATAAAAAATAAATGTGAAAAACCTAAGAGATTTGGCTTAACAAAAAAGAAACATTTTGAATAAGCCATTAAACATTTACATTAGCAAAAGCAACATTTCTTCAATTCCTATGAGGTTTGTGTTATGAAAATATTTTCAATTTCCAACCCTTTTTCCTAGTAATATATGATTGAAAAAAAAAAAAACCAGATCTGACAATTGGGACAACTGGCTCCCATTCTGTGTGTCGCTTGTCTGCTGAGTAACCACAAATCAGTTAACACTCAATTCCTCATCTGTAGAATGTAGACGGCATTTTCACCATGCCTACATCATGTTGTGAAGAACAAATAAAAAAGACCCTTGTCACAGAGAACATTACTACACAGACATATCACAGAATCTAGCAAATGCAGAGTGGGACGTAATCTGTTTGGTCATTTACAGCTGACATTCTAGCACATTCTAGCACCCTGAAGCACAGCCTCAGCCTTCGTAGACTAGGTCTTGCAATCGATGGTTTTAATCACTTGGCGTCAGGTAGCTAACATGATGACTTCGCTATAGCAAAACAGTGGGAAAACTATTGAGGGCTAAAGCTATAAAACTGCTTTAAGGATATTAGATATTCCTCTTTTGTTTTTTGTTTTTTTCATTGAGTGTGGCGATTAAGATTACATACCATCAGTGAGGCATGGTGGTGCATGCCTATAATCCCAGTTCTTGGGAGGCTGAGACAGGAAGAGCGCAAGTTTGAAGTCAGCCTCAGCAACTTAGCGAGGACCTAAGCACCTTGGTGAAATCATTTCAAAATAAAAACTAGAGCCAGGCATGGTGGTGCACGCTTGTGATCCCAGTACTTGGGAGGCTGAGACAGGAGGATTGCAGGTTTGTGGCCAGTCTCAGCTACTTAGTGAGGCCCTCCGTAACTTAGTGAGACCCTGTTTCAAACTATAGAATAAAAAATAGGGCTGGAGGTGGAACTTGGAGGAAGAATGCCCCTGAGTTCCATCCCCAGTACCACAAAAATAAATAAATAATAAAAATAAAAATAAAAACTAGGTCTGGGGGTGTAGCTTGGAGGTAGAACACCCCTGGTTTAATCCCTGGTACTCTCCTCCCAAAAAAGATAACATGCCATCACAACCTTTGGTTTGACTTTTGAAGGAATTATTCACTTTCTTACTGTCCCCAACCTTACCGATGTGTCTATTTTGGGGCAGCATTCCAGCAAGGTAATTTAGCCACATTTGGTTCCATTTCATAAGAGCTTTTAATGAGGCAGGCAATATTTTTCATATTCTGTAAGTTCATTCAATGCACATCCGAAGTTCTAACCTGTCCTAGGAACTGTGCTGGGGGCGAGGAACGTCCACAGGGCCCAGGGTGGAGCTAACTGCTGTCTTCTATAAGCGTTCTTGCGGAAGTAAGCTGACTATACAGAGAAATACTCAAAAGGGTGTTTTTCTGTATGTGTGTTTTTCCATCACATTGAAATATTAAGAAATCTTTTTGTAAAAGTTTTCTGTATCTCGCAGGTAGCATCGTACATTTTCCATTCTATCATATTCATTTTAAATATTAACTGCATGTGAGGGAATAAAATAGCATTTCTAAATACAAAACTGCCATTGTAAAGAAAATAAATATGGCTAATACTTTGCAAGAACTTTACATTTTTGGAATGTGTTATTTCCCTTGCCCAAAAGGTAATGATAATATGGCAAATGTGATAGATTTTGTTATTGACTTCAATCCTCCTTTGCCATAGCTTTCAGTGGCCGCTCACCATGAGAGGGATATCATTCCCGTATCTATGCTTGTTAATGCAATTTAGTTTAATAATCATGCTAGCAAACATTGTGCAAGTGAAGTCTTGAAAATCATTTGTGTTGTTGGGCTGCCTCATATTGAATATATATGAGGCAGGCAATATTTTTCATATTCTGTAAGTTCATTCAATGCACATCCGAAGTTCTAACCTGTCCTAGGAACAGGAAAGTTCTATTGTATATATATTCAATATATATCATCCTGTGTGCCTTTGTTCTACCTCTACCATCACCTGGCTCAGGCCAGCACCACAGGAACAAAAATGCCCCAGCTACTTGCTTTCACAATTTGGCTATTGTGAATTGCGCTGCGATAAACAGGAATATGTATACATCACTATATGTCTAGGTGTCACATAAACATGAATATGTATGACTAGGCATCTGTCCGACAGATGAATAATTAAGGAAATGTGGTATATACACCCAATGGAGTCTTACTCAGCCATAAAGAAGAGCAAAATGCTGGGCATGGTGGTACCGGCTTGTAATCCTAGTACTTGGGAGGCTGGGACAGTAGGTTCACAGGTTTGATTACAGCCTCAGCAAGTAGTGAGACTCTCAGCAACCTAGGGAGACTCTGTTTCCAAAGAAATAAAAATGGTCTGGGGGTGTAGCTCAGAGGTAGAATGCCTCCAAGTTCAAGTCCCAATACCACAAAAAAAAAAAAAAAAAAAAAAAAGAGCAAAATTATATCAATTGCAGGAAAATAGATGGAACTAGAGAATATTATGCTAAGTGAAGTCAGCCAGTCTCAGAAAGTCAAGGGTTGTATGTTTTCTCTCACACATGGGAGCTAGAGAGAAAATAAGAAACAAAGGGGTTTTGGATAAATGAGGAGAGTCCAATAGAATAGTGGAAAGGGGGTTGAAGGAGGGAGATGAGAAGGAGAAAAACAGGAGACTTGATGAAGCAAATAGTTCAAATAACGTTCTGTCCATGTGTGAAGTCGTCACTACAATCTCACTAACATGTATGGGGAGCGAGGGAGGAGACAGGCTGGGGTCTGGAGAGAAGCACACCAAGTGCTGTGTGCATGTGTGTGTGTATCACTTCGAACCTCACTATGATGATAATTAAAATGCACTAATGAAAGCTTCCCCAAGCAAGCCATCACAGGAGGAAGTCTGTAGACAATCTACATATGCAAAAGTGAGGCCAGCCAACATTCCAGTGCAAAGCAGCTAAACCCAAACATGTGAGCTGCAATAACCAGAAAATATAAACTGCACATATTTATTTTTTTCAATTTTTAAAAATTTTCTGTGCATGCTTTTATTACAGTTCTGTGCATTACAGTGTCACATAAAAACGTCGTTGATAGGGATAGTGACATCCATGCACACAGCACTTGGTGGGCTTTCCCCTGGCTCCCTCGCTACTCCCCCCTTCCCGGCACATGATATTGAGATTGGCGTTGGTCTTCTCACATATGTGCTTAGTGTCAATAGAAGTGTTTCTTAGCTGAGCATGGTGATGCACACCTATAGTCCTAGTACTAGGGAGGCTGAGATAGGAGGATTGCAGGTTTGAGGACAGCCTCAGCAAGTAGTAAGACTCTTATCAGCCTAGTGAGATCCTGTTTCAAAATAAGAATAAAATATAGTTAGGAGGTAGAATGCCCTGGGGCTCAATCCCTAGTACCACAAACACACACACACACACACACACACACACACACACACACACACACACACACAGAAGCGTTTCCTTCATTAAGGCTGCCTCTACCTCCACCTCCCACTCTCCCAAGACCACCTCCCTCACTCCACTGGAGTTTCTCCTTCATTATCTAAGGACCCTCTTGTATCTGGATTACTCCCTAGCTTCTGCATATGAGAGAAAACATATGATCCTTCACTTTAAACTGCACATATTTAGAACATATAAATAAATAAGTTCAACGTCACTGCAATCAAGACATTTTCCTCAAGAGCTTTCTCAGGCCCCTTGGTACGTCCAGCCCCTTCAACCCTGCCCCACCACTAAGCAATCACTGATAGGCCAGAAGCATCTTCAAATTCAAGTTAGTGTGGCATTATTCTATAGCTAACTCTGAATCTCTTCCAGTATTATCAAGCTTCTGGGCTTGCAGAATAGCTCTCCAGTCTCCAGTATTAGTGGGTGATGACCCCTCAGGTGAAAAGAATTAATTGGGCTACTTTATTCTGTCTAACAAGAAAGGTCAACTTCTGGATAATGCAGTAAGTACTGTTTATTGAGCATTGACACTTTGCAACTTTCTGCATTGAATTCACACACACACACACACACACCCACTTCATGTGTGTGTGTGTAGTTCTGGGGATTGAACCCAGGAGCATTCTACCTCTGAGCTACACCCCCAGACCTATTTTCTTTTTCATTTTGAAACAGGGTCTCACTAAGTGACTGAGGGCCTTCCTAAGTTGCTGAGGCTAGCCTTGAACTTGTAATTCTCCTGTCTTAGCTTCCCAAGTACTGGGATTACAGGCATGCACCCCCATACCTGGCTTGTTTTTTGTGTGTGTTTGTTTAAATAGACTTTTATTGGTGCACTGTAACCATACATCATATTGAGGTTTAGTGTGATAGAATTATTGGTGTCTTTTTAAAAAGCATAAGAATAGTTTGTAAGTGTTCTCCAGTGAAGTCAAGCATGACTATCAAGATCTTTATCACAAATGTAATGCTTTGCAATCCAGATCCAATTTTTTGCCTTGTATTAAACACAGCTTGCTATTGTCAAAATCATGCCTATACATTCCAGCTTACTACTTCTAAAGTATGTGACTGGAACAATTTATTCAACCTTTCTGAGCTATGATTTCCATAAAAGAGGAAGAAAAACATCTAACTTGCAGTGTTGTAAAGATCGAGTGAACGAATGCTGGTGAAATTACCAAGCACAGTATTGGTTCACGGTTGCTAGTTAAATGTCAATTCTCTTCCCTTTTCTTTCTTTGAAAGAAAAAGAAGAGAAGTTGAAGGAAGAGCATGGTTTTTTCAACTTAAAGACAAGAGCAAGAGCCAGTGGTTTATAATGGCATTGGGACAAAATACAGCCTCTCTAAGATCCTCTGCCTCCTTATTTTGTATGCCAAGAGAGGAAAATAAAAAGTCTAAGAATAATCCCAGGACAATAGAGACCCAAGTCATTTCTATTTCAAGGTTTCTAGCTTATAAAAATTAAGCGATATCAAACAAGGTTATATATCTCTTGAATATTTAATATTTATATTAATAATTTAAATCGTAGGATAAATTTTTTCCAAGTCCATCAATCTACCACAGAAGATAATATAAAAACTAAATTATTTTAAAAGTCTCATTTTAGAAAATTTGGACTTGTCAACCTTTGTGAGGCTAAAAGTTATGCTTAGTTGAAATGGCTCTGAAAGATCTTTTTAATGAAGTGATCACAAAATAAGACGACTAGGGAATTTTTTTGAGAATGGAAGTAGGAATTAAAGAATAAAATAATACTTTAAAAGTATTTCATTTTGTTTTTGACTGGTTTTATTATATTTATGTATATACAAAATTAATTTTTCCAAAACTCTTTTGAGACTTAAAATGATTTCTTTAAAATAAGGTATATGCCCTGCCAGAAAACATAACAATTTACTGGAAATTTGAAATAATTATATTTCATTGCATTTTTACATATCTGAGTCATGTGTGTAGTCATATCTGTCTCTTATATCAAGTTGCTGGCATTTTTCTGAAAGCCATTTTTTTTCTCTTTCTATGTAGTATTATTTTTTTTTCATAAAATTGTCTGTAATTTCCCTCAGTGGTGCACTTTATGGTTAATAAATTTGGAAGTTGTTAACATCTTCAATTAATTCTTCATGATAAGCCATAAAAATCTTAATGAAAAAAAAAACTCTCTTTAGTTGCAAAAATAACCTGTATGCACATAGAGAATTTTGCTGAAAAAGGATATTCTAAATTCCATATCCCCTTCCCCAAACAATTTTGCTAAGTTGAGCCTTTTCTAAATTCTACTTATTTTAACTTTGCTATGTTGACCATATTCTCAATTTTATTTACTTAGGATAGGTAACCATCAGTCTAAATACTTCACAGTTCCTAGCATTTTGCCCCATTCAGAGTAACTGCCTTCAAAAATATTTTTATAATACAAAAATCTGTCACAAAAGATATCTGTAGGGCTTTTTAATGTGTGCTAAATTTAGATGCTACAAAATCAGAAATAAACATAAATTTATCCAACTAAAAGTAGACATTCCATCAAAATATTCTTCCAAGTTAAAATATTTCAAATGAAAATTAAAGAATTTTAAAATTATATTTAGTAGACAATTTAAACTCTCAATGTTTAGCTTTTCTTCTTTGCTCATTTAATGAAACATTTCAATGTCTTCTTGTCTGCAAGTTGTGTTCAAAATAGTTGCTATTTGTTAAATGATTTTAAAGGCAAAGTTTTTGGTATTCTGTTTATCAAATAATTTTAGTAAGTATCTTAGGTGATTTTAAACAAAATGAAAGTAGTCTTACTTAGAAAATATTAATAACTTTGACACTTAGATTTTTCTATATATTAATTCAAAGACATTTACATTTCAAAGTAAAAAGAAAACTATGAAGCTGGGTATGTTGGCGCAGGCTTGTAATCCCAGTACTTGGGAGGCTGAGACAGGAGGATCTAGGTTCCCTGACAGCCTCAGCTACTTAGTGAGGCTCTCTGCAACATAGTGAGATCCTGTTTCAAAAAAATAAAGAATAAAAAATAGGACTGGAGGTGTAGCTCGGAGGTAGAATGCTCCTGGGTTCAATCCCCAGTACCGAAAAAAAAAAAAAAGAAAACTATATACTGTCATGACAAATATCAATTTTTAACAGCATGAATCATGTAGTGTAATTACTGTAAACAATTCTTCATAAAGGAATATATTTCATAATTTTGACTCATGATTTCTATAGTGATTGATAGGATATTACCTTTGGGGGGAATAAAAATGAATTACGCATACAACATACCAAGTCTAAGAATATTTCTACTTCACAGATTTTTTAAAGTTTAATGACATTATCTTTACCATGACAGTGTTCTACTAAAACTTAGATTTGTCATGTCACCACAAAATCAGTAACTTTAATGATCTTTTAAACTTAATTTTAAACATTTATAGTTACCTATAGTTCACCTTCTGTAAAATGAACTTTGAAAAACTACTTAAATTCATGAATTAGATGAAAAAAAAAACTCAAGGATTATTAAAATTAACTGAGTTTCCACTGGAAACTCTAATAGCGTAAATAATTGCTAAGTCTTTCTGCTTCTTAAAGAAAACATTAGCCATTGTTATTTCATTACTCTTACAAACACAGGAAAACTTGGAATACAAAATGAAAAAGATTTTAAAAAATGGAATAGAACTACTGATTACTTAGACAAAGAATAAATTGCAAAATCAATTATCTAAATGAAAGAAGTGAGACAGATATGCTATATACTGTATGATTTCATTAATATTCTATCTAAATAAAACAAAACTACAGGGATAGAAAATTAGAAAAGATTAGTAGGTAGGTAATGGAAGTAGAGGGAGAGTACTGATGTTTAGGGGTGAAGATTCTGTTCTATAGCTTGACTGTGGTGGTGGTTGCATATTTAATAAACTTTACAAAATTCATTGAGCTATACACTCAAAAAGGAGTGTATACTTCAGTGTGCTATATAATTATAAACCTTAGAAAAAATGGAAGAATGAAATTGATTTAGAAGTCCTTTGATCTAAATGAAAAATCATACTATACAGAATATGTCCAAGATACCTTCTGTAGAATGAGTCATTATTTCCAGATATAACTATACCTGAAACTATACCTCTAAATATTTCTTTAATCACAAACTCATTTTTTAAGAACACAGAGATGCATGATCAGCAGCTTTGTATATTCTATTTTAATGAGCAGCTTTGTATATTCTATTTTAATGTGGTCAATGATAATTGCCCCAATGTAGGCACACTCCTGATGTATGTAACTGTTATTTCTTCCAGTTATATAGTCATCATTTACTTTCTGAAGAAATGGAAACTCAATACTTCGTTAAATATGTTTTTCATTTTTGTAAAACCATTGATGCCAAGAGTTTATTGTAAAAGAAATGTACTAAATTAAATGCAAATGTATTCTATATATATGTTTTGCATACTTAAGCTGTGATATACCATATTTTCTACTGCCTATACTAATTTGTGGCCTGGTCACAAATGTACTTCATATATCTGGTCAATGATATTACTGATTGGTGAATGGTATGCACATTGTTCTAAGAAAGGAGATATAGACACAAATATATTTGTATCTGAAAAAGGAAAAGGGTTAAGATAAAAAATATTTGCTATTGCTGGCCACATTATTATATTTGCCATTGCAAGCATACATTAAACAGCCATATTCACTACACAGGCATGTGAGACAGTATTAGACAAGGTTATAGCCAAGACTGTGAAAACTAACTGGGGATCGACTGACTCATTTTGGCTCTGCTTTAATGCAACAGTTAATAATACTTTCTCTAAAATATAAAAAATTTAGCACAAATTCTAAACCAGATGGGATTACTTTTTTTTTTTTTTTTTTTTTTTTGCGGTACTGGGAATTGAACTCAGGGGCATTCTACCTCTGAGCTACACCCCCAGCCCTATTTTTATTCTTTATTTTGAAACAGGGTCTCACTAAGTTGCAAGTGCCTCACTAGGTAGCTGAGGCTGGCCGCGAACCCGGATCCTCCGGTCTCAGCCTCCCGAATGCTGGGATTACAAGCGTGCGCCACCACGCCCGGCTGGGATTACATTATAATTGTTACAAATATAGAGATGTGATTCCCTACCAAAATCCAATAATACATATGCAGAAAAAGAGAAAATAAATGCCAATATTATATATAAATATATCATATATATTATGTATATAAAACATACTTTATATATATATATATAAAATTCCTAAACATGGGTGAGTAGATTCAGCAACTGAAATATGTAAACTTTATTGAAATAATATAAAGGTAAGTTCAATATTATGAAATCTATTGGCTATGTTGAATTCATTATATTAATTGGTTTAGCAAGAAGCAAAGAATTGCTTTGATAGATGATGAAAAAGCAATTGAATTGGTAAAAGTGCCTAACAAAATAGGAACAAATGACAAAGTCTCTTAATAAAGCAGAATGTATAATAAAATATCTTTCAACTAAAAGGCAGAAAGTACGTATCAGAAAAGCAGGAATTTGAGTTAATATTAGAAACAAGACGACCTCTCTTTCTGGCCATCATTTTTTTAGTATACTTCTATTGGTGTATTGTAGTCTCACATTATGATGTAGTTCAGGGTGACAGGAACATACATGGCTGAGATTTTTTAACATTTGGCTTAAAATATCAACACAATTAGAAAATAGGAAAAAATAAGGGGGAAAATGATAAAAATTATTTAAAAAAATGGAAACATGAATACAAGTTTTTATAATTCGAGACCAATAATACTTCTTATCTGCAAACTCCAACAAACTGCAAAATTATTACAAAAAATTAGGAGAAAGTCAATAAGTTGCTGACTGGTTAAAAAAAAAAATAACGCAGCTAGGCACAGCAGCATACGCCTACAATCCCAGTACTTGGGAGGCCGAGACAGAATTCGAGGTCAGCCATGGCTACTTAGCTCCTCAGTTATTTAGCAAAGTCATTTTTTTTAAATAAAAAAAACTCATCTGAGGATCCTCCATACTGTTTTCCAAAGTGGTTGCACTAATCTGCAATCCCACCAACAATGTATTTGCGTTCCCATTTCTCCACACACTCGTCAGCATTTATAGTTGTTTGTGTTTTTGATGATTGCCATTCTAATTAGTGTTAGGTGAAATCAAGGGAATGAAGTTACCATATGATCCAGCAATACCACTTCTGGGTATCTACCCAAAAGAATGGAAACCAAACTATCAGACCAATGCATGTGTATCTATATTTATGGGTGTACAATTCACAATTGCCAAACTATGGAACCAGCCACGATGTCCATGATGTCCATCAACAGATGAATGGATTACAAAACTATGGGATATGTACACAATGGAATTTTACTCAGCCATAAAGAAGAACAAAATCATGCCATTTGCAGGGAAATGGATGCAACTGGAAAACATTATGTTAAGTGAGATTAGTCAGTTACAATGATGACTCTAATATGCGGAAGCTAAGGAGAAAGTCGGACATAAGAAAGACTCTAGACAAAGAAGGAGAAACCTAGATGAGCAAAGAAGGTGACTTAACTGAAGTTGATGGGGTGGAGAGGGAGAGAAAAACCCTAATGCACATGATGTGTCTTCACAAATATATCAAAGTCAATCACTAAACTGAACATGAGAAGGAGGGAGGGCGAGGGAGTGGGGTGGGAATTGCGGAAGGGTTAAATGAGAGATGTGTGCATGTATGCCTTTACCAGCTTGTACCTAACAAACATGTATGATTACAATGTACTAATAAAAATAAATAAATAAACAAATAAATAAACAGACTTCTAAATAAGTACAATTAGCCAAGTAAAATTCTGGGGAACATAGTGTAATGCCATATCATAAAGTTAGGATAAGAGAGAAAGTAAAAACAGAAGAAAAACGACAGACAGGAATGTTAAATATGACAGACTAAACATTTGAAATCATCATAGACAATATTTTCATGGATTACAAAATTATGGGATACACACACAGTGGAATTTTACTCAGCAATAAAGAAGGATAAAATTATGTCATTTGCAGGAAAATGGATGGACCTGGAGAACATCATATTAAGTGAGATTAGTCAGGCACAGAAAGTGAAGGGTCCTGTGTTTTCTTTCATCTGTAGAATCTAGGGAGTAATTGGAACATACAAGGGACTTGAGATAACAGAGGAGAAACCTCAGTAAAGCCGGGGTGGTGGTTTAGGGGAAGGGGAGGGGGAGAGGGAGAATTAATGCAGGAAACACTCCCATGGGCATTATGTATGTATGTGAGAATATATCGATGCCAATCTCCATGTCCTGTATGGTGAAGGGGGGAGTGCGGAGGGAGCGGGGGAAGCTCCCCAGTGCTGTGTGCCTGTGTGTCACTGTGAACCATATTATGATGAGAGACTATAATGCATTTATAGTATATTTTAAAAATGAGTTGTTGGGAAAATTGTATAGAAAAGAATTTATTTTGATCCTCACACTAAACTCAGTAGATCATATTTTAGAACTTATTAGTAGAGAAGAAAAACTAAGATACAAAATGAAGTTATAATAGAACACAAAGCATATATATTATGTGTGTAGGGGGCGGTTGGGGATTGAACCCAGGAGGCGTTCTACCTCTAAGCCACACCCCCAGCCCTATCTTACTTTTTATTTGGAAACAGAGTCTCACAAAGTTGTGGAGGGCATTACTAAGTTGCTGAGGCTAGCTGCAAATCTGAGATCCTCCTGTCTCAGCCTCCCATGTACTGAGATTCCAGGCATGCACCACCACTTCTGGCTATAGAGGATATATTTTTAAAATAATTTCATAATAGGAAATGCCTCTCTAAATATGACATTATGACATAAAACCTAGAAACTGTAACAGAAAATTTTATTAATCCATACACAAAAAAATAAAAGACTAACCAAAACTGGAAAAAATAAGCAATTCACATTTACCAAGAAAGTGTTCATTTTTTCTTACAATGTGAAAAAGTCAAAGACATCATAGAAAATACCAACAATGCAATTAATAGTCTTTTTTTTTTTTTTGCCAAAAAGGTCGATTTATTTACCAGCCCGGGGTCGGCTGGGGCGAGCAACCTAAAGGCTATTGCATGGAATTTTGGTGTAGGCCAGTTTTATACTCTTTGGTTACAGAGTTGGGGGTATGGAAAAGTCAGGTTTTTATGGTTATAAAATCATTACATTGTTTTACAAATCAGGTGTTTGTTTAGGACAGACAACTTATCTTATTTAGAAAACTATCTTGTGGTCAAGATAGTTTTCATGCACAGCACAGCAGTTTACAGAAGCAGATAATAGTCTATATTAAACAGTCATAGTAAGACTAAAATACTATTCAAATATTAACTATTCTACATGTATTTTAAATAATAATAATAATAATATATATGGAAAATAATTTGGAAAAATAATAATTTGTACAATAATATATGGAAATTATAGAAAATAATAATTTGTTAATGATATGAATCCTGTAGAAGACAATCCTAGCCAAGATTCAGTATCCTCATGTCAGATTTGTTAAGAGAGAATGGCAGCCAGGCATGGTGGTGCAGGCTTGCAATCCCAGGCTGAGACAGGAGCATGGCAGCTTTGCCGGCAGCCTCAGCTACTTAGTGAGGCCCTCTGTAACTTAGTAAGACCCTGTTTCAAAATAAAAATAAAATAGGGCTGGGGGTGTAGCTTAGAGGTAGAATGGCTCTGGTTCAATCCCCAGTACCACAAAAACATAAAAAGGTTAAAATCATGCCAAATATTGTCTTCTACATTATTTTCTCTACTGAAGGAATAGCCAGAATATGACACTCAAGACCAGTCAAATTCTTGACAAACTGAGTATCTGACATTTTGATAATATCTGAACTTCTTATGCAGATCCGTCTTTCTAGAAAATCAAATAGAACAGAATAAGGCCAATAAGTGCTCTGGTCTTCATTCTGTTTAGTTCAATAGCTGAAATAAGATACCCGTTTGGACTGACAAATATAATAAAGACATCTGTCCAAAATGTTTAACCGAACAAAAGAAAACCTGAAAAAAGAGAGCTTCGGATTAGATTTGAGAGTTGGAGGGCTAAGAACACTTTTTTCCTCCTGTAAATTTATTGTGGAGAAAAGGTGAGTAATTTCTATTAAAACATGTCAATAATACCTGACATTGGAGAATACATTTTTCCCAATAAAAGTAAACTGAAAACAGGTAGAAGAATTTCCTCCATATGATCCTAACAAGGTAAAAATAACAAATGGATGGTGTCACTACAATAGCTATAAGAATTAGAATATCTTTGCAGAGAGATTAGCCTCACAGTAAAAAAAAAAAAAAAAAAAAAAATCACAGGGAAGTACTAAAGTCAGCAAATTCTAAGCATCAAAATCTCAAAGAAAATGGATTTCTTTATTTTTAAAAGTGGACATATTTTCTTTGATGAGCAAATTGCTTTGCATAGTGAATGCATTTAGTAGTTCTAAACATAAATCTTAAATACCAATTTATAACACTCTTTCAATGACAAGTACTTAAAGAATAATGTATCAGAAGAAAAAAAACAGCACATGAACTAGAAATAACTAAAAATATTAAAGTATAAATCCCTTTCAAAAGAGTTACAAAACTAGAAAGGATAGCAGAGATTATCCTGGTCTGTTTATATTTCTTATACAAACACATTTTAGAGGGAGTGTGATCACAGGTTGCAGTAGGAAAAACACAGGCTAGTGTGATGTGATTGAATACTGAGCTTGAATTTTTCCAACTTTAATTTAAAAAGAAGGTGTGGCTGAGCTGGGCATGGTGGAACACACTTGTAATCCCACTGAGAGGCTGAAACAGGAGGATTGCAGGTTTGCAACCAGTCTCAGCAACTTAGTGAGGCCCTCCACAACTTAGTGAGACCCTATTTCAAACTAAAAATAGCAAATTAGGTTGGGAGTGACTAGGAAATAGGATGTCCCAGGGTTCAGTCCCCAGTACCACTTGAAATTCTTTTACTTAAATATTTACTGAGCGAAGAATGTGTTCCAAGTATAAATAAGCCTAAAAGATCGGAATACAAAATGAATAAAAACAGAGCTTGAAGGAGTTCACAGTTGAGTGTTGAACTATGAAAGCATGCAATTGCAGCACACAGAAGAGCAGATGAGAGGGAGGGACAGGGTCCTGTGCAACCACAGAGAAAATGTCACCTAACTTTACTTGGCACCTCACGAAGGTAGCCTTTCGGATGGGTCTTGAAGAACAAACAGCGTCTTTCTCTCAGAGTAAAATGGAGTTCCAGAGGCACGAATGAACAGGGGATTTAGGATGAGTATGTCTGCAGCCTTGGAGGCAGCAGGTGAAAAATAATCGTTTTGGGGTCAGGGTGAGGTGACACTAAGGACTTTGGATGTGACCCATGAGGTAGCAGGAAGCTGAGGGATGGCTTTCAGCAGGTGTGGTGCATTACTAAGTGATCATGTTGCTTCTAAAGACATCATCTTGGGGACAATGGAAGCTGAAGGTGAGGGAGTTGGGGAGAAAGAGCAATGGCCACAGGGGGCTGGTTACAATACACTTATGGAAATGAGAAAGATGCAAATTAAAGTGGAAGCAGAGCTGGACATGGTACCTTTAGTCCTGGTAATTGGGAGGCTGAGACAGGAGGATCGCAGGTTCAAGGACAGCCTCAGCAATTTAGTGAGACCCTCAGTAACTTAGTGAGACCCTGTTTCAAAATAAATAAATAAATAAATAAATATAAATAAAGCCGGGCGTGGTGGCACACGCTTATAATCCCAGTACTTGGTAGGCTGAGACAGGAGGATCCGGGTTTGTGGCCAGCCTCAGCTACTTAGTGAGGCCCTCTGCAACTTAGTGAGACCCTGTTTCAAACTAAAGAGTAAAAAATAGGACTGGAGGTGTAGTCCGGAGGTAGAATGCCCCTGGGTTCAATCCCCAGTACCAATAAATAAATAAAAATAAATAAATAAATAAGCAGGCTATAGGTGTAGAATGCCATTGGGTTCAATACCCCATGCCAGAAACGGGGGGGCGGGGGGGGGGGAGCAGAAGTAGAAGCAGTGGAGAAAGAGAAAGATGAGGGACAGAATTAGGGCTTTTTTTGTTGTGGTTGCAACAAAATACCAAAGATTTTATAACAAATTAGATGTGTGGGCAGTCCTGGCCAATTCAAATTTCTAGCTTGAAGAACTGGGTGGGTGAGTGCTGATGCCAAAGGGGTGAGAAAACAAAATAAGACAAATAGTTTTTTGGTAGGCTAGAACAGATTATTAGTTCATCTAGGGACATGTGAATTTTGAAGGGCTTAAGGGAGATAGATAGCTGCATTAACAACAATAAAAGAAAGCAAAATATATCTTCCAGAGAATTTATAAGCCAAGAACTATATTTGACTGTTTAAATTACTGAGAAAGCTCTTCAATTGCTCTAGTTGCTAAATTTGAACTGCACCATAGGTAAAGTTGAAGTCTCATCTGTTTTGTTTGTAGACGCTGCTAAACCAAAATGGATTAAAAACTTGGTATTTAGATGATATCAGCAAACACACATTGCCAGGGTGAACTCTCCTGTCTCTGCAGCAGTTGTCATTCTGTGCCTTTTGCTGCTGGCATTTCTCCAATCAACCTTTCTGCAACTGAATTCTAGGACACCCTCCATTCTTTCTTCTCCCATAGGCAGAATCCTAGGGTAAAATGCAGGGTGAATAGCCCTGGGGAAGAAAGATAGTCATTTATGTGGTGAGAAACCAATGTGTTCCTTTCCTAAGAGAAAGTTAACTCTCTGGAGAAAATAGACCTTCCTAAGGAAATGAACATGGCAATTCCATCGCATTCTATGGGACTTGTGACCAAGTATAAAATATTCTTAGAAGAGGCATCTTAAGTATCTAGGCTGACATTTCTTCTGTGTTATGTTTAAGACTGTAGAACGTGGGAAAATGGAGAGTTTTAAACCAGGTATAGATGGCACCATACTTCCTGCCATGGCAGGGATCTCTCACTTCCAGTGGCTTATTATTACATGGCACTCTGCTTTAAAGACTTTCTACAAAAGATCCAGAATAGCCAAAGCAATCCTGAACAAAAAAAAAAAAGCAATGCTGGAAGCATTACAATACCCTGTTTCAAACTATACTACAGAGCCGTAGTAATAAAACCAGCATGGTACTGGCATAAAAATAGACATGAAGATCAATGGAATAGAATAGAAGCCACAGAGACAAATCCACACAGCTACAGTCATCTGCCTCTCAGCAAAGATGCCAAGACATATTTTATAGAAAAGACAGTCTCTTTACAAATGGTGCTGGGAAAACTGGATATCCAATGAAACTAAATCCCCATCTCTCACCCTATACAAAGTCAACTAAAAATGGATTAGAGTCCTAGGTATAAGACCAGAAAACATAAGGGAAATACTCCATATAGGAGCAGGCGGTAACTTCCTGATAGGACTCCTATAGCTCACAAAACAAAACCAAGAATTGATAAATGGGATGGTATCAAATTTAAAAGCTTCTGCACAGTGAAAGAAACAATTAACAACAGAAAGAGAAAGCCTACAAGATGGGAGAAAATCTTTGCCAGCTATTAGTCTGACAGAGGATTAAGGTCAAGAATATATAAAGAAAAAAAAAAACACCTCAAGACCAAAAAACCAACCAGCCCATTCAAGAAATAGGAAAATGAACTAAACAGACATTTCTCAAAAGAAGTATAAATGGCCAAAAATTATATGAAAAAAAAGTAGCCGGGCGTGGTGGCGCACGCTTGTAATCCCAGCATTCGGGAGGCTGAGACCGGAGGATCCGGGTTCGAGGCCAGCCTCAGCTACCTAGTGAGGCACTCCGCAACTTAGTGAGACCCGGTTTCAAAATAAAGAATAAAAAATAGGGCTAGGGGTGTAGCTCGGAGATAGAATGCCCCTGAGTTCAATCCCCAGACCCACACACACACAAAAAAGTTAACATCTTTAATTATCAGGGAAATGCAAAACTACACTGAAGTCTCATCTCACTTCAATCAAAATGGCAATCACCAAAAACACAGATAACAATAAATGCTGGGGAGGTTATGGGGGAAAAAGAAGCTTTATACACTGTTAGTGGGAATGCAAATTAGTACAGCCAGTATGTAAATTAGTATGGAGGTTCCTCATAAAACTAAAAATTGAACTACCATATGATCCAGCTATACCAGTCCTTGGCATTTAATCTGAAAGAACTAGAGACAGTATATTTTAGAGATACATGCATACCTATGTCTATGGCACCACAATTCACAATAGCTAAGTTATGGAACCAGCTTTGGTGTCCATCACCCGTTGAAAGCGTAAAGAAATGTGGTATGTATACACAATGGAGTTACATTCAGTGAAAAAGAGGAACAATATTATGCCATTTGCAGGGAAATGGATGGAACTGGAGAGTATCATGTTAAGTTAAATAAGCCCAACTCAAAAGAACAAATGTGAGCCGGGCGTGGTGGCGCACATTTGTAATCCCAGCATTCGGGAGGCTGAGACCGGAGGATCCGGGTTCGCGGCCAGCCTCAGCTACCTAGTGAGGCACTCGGCAACTTAGTGAGACCCTGTTTCAAAATAAAGAATAAAAAATAGGGCTGGGGGTAGAGCTTGGAGGTAGAATGCCCATGAGTTCAATCCCCAGTACCGCAAAAAAAAAAAAAAAAAAAAAAGAACAAATGTGGTATGTTTTCTCTCCTGTGGGGAAGCTAGAGGGGAGAAAAAGGTGTCATTAAAGTAGAAGGGAAACCAGTGGGGTAGAGGAAGCGGGTAAGTGGGAGCGAGGGAGGGAGGAAGGATGAGATGTATTGGGAATTAAGCTGACCAAATTAAGTTATACGCATTTATGAATATGCCATAATCATTCCCACTAGTCTGTATAATTAATGCAGCACGAAAAGAAAAGAGACGGCTACATCTGGTCTAAGTTCCATTGACCTCTTGTCTCTATCTTGCCCCCTTTATATTCTCTAAGACATGTATTTTCCCTGAAGGTTCTTGTGAGCCTCAATCCCAAGTGCTGCAGAAATTGGCACTATAAACAGAATATTGTTTTGGGTTCTCTCATACATAGGACAAGCATTCACACTCAAAACTCATTTATTATATGAAGCCCTCCAGGATCATTCCCCTGCAGAAATTATTCCTCCCTCATCCAAATGTACGCAGCCCTTTGTCTGCATCTCCTAGATTGCTCATTTTCCCTTTCCAACCTAAATTATGGTAATTTTATATGTTTTGTTTTCCCCATTTGAGAAAAAAAATTATAAGCCTGATTTATCCCAAAGATCCTGGCATAATGACTTCGTATATAAGTAGTGTTCTAAACATTATCGGAGAAACAATGGAATGAAATACATGTTTCTCAAAGAGAATTGCGCAGTTCAGAAATATGCAGTCTAGGATATCTTAGAAACTTGTAACTCAGGACCCTAAACATAGTTATGCAAAGGCTTGTTGTTCTTTGCTGGTTTCATTAGCAAGAAGAGATCTCTGTCATGGCCTTTGATCTGAATATAATGCCTAATCCCAGAGCCTAGAAAAATTATAGGTATTATTTCTATTCTTAATATACTATATAACCAGTTTCACTATATAATGATATCAAAGCAAACTTATATGATATTATTTTTAAAGATTATACAACTTTCTTATTATTTGTATATATTACTTATCAAAAGAAAAGCATTTCTGGCCAGGTACAGAGGTACACACCTGTAATCCTAGTTACCCAGGAGGCTGAGGCAGGAAGACCACAAGTTTGAGGCCAGCCTGGGAAACTTAGCAAGACCCTGCCTCAAAATAAAAAGGGCTGGGGATATAGTCAGTGGTAGAGTGCCCCTGGGACCAATCCCCAGTACTATGATACACACACACACACACACACACACACACACACACACACACACACACTTTTCTAGTAAAGACATAAATCCAGTTCTTATAAGTCAAATACTTTGTTCATGGCTGGGAAAGTTAGGAGAATCACCTATTATAAGTCCTTTGGAGGGCAAAGAATTCATCTACAAAGTCAAGAGGATAAAAAGCAAAATTCCCTCTCTCTCTCTCTCTCTCTCTCTCTCTCTCTCTCTCTCTCTCTGTCTCTTCCTCTCAGCAAGGTTTAAGTAAAAAACATAATTTAATTTATGACAGCTGACGCCCAAACAAGAGTGTATAGTGGGGGTTTTCTTGAATTTGAAACATGATTAGAAGCATCAGACACACACAGACACACACGCACACTCACACACACACACTGTTTCAAAGAGTCCACAGAGCTGGCTCTGGTTAATAAGGTAGAAATGGCCCAGTCACCCTAAGTGTAAGGACCTGCTCTGGGTGCCCTTCTTTGCAGATGCCCCAGTCTTGGACCAGCTCCCCATCCATGTGGAGCCTACCTCCACCCAGACCCCATCAGACCCTAGTAGCCTTCTTTATCTGGCAAGAGGCTGTGATTACTATTCTGAAGTATTCCTATACCTCCCCCAGCGCACGTAGAGGAGCGGATGAAGAGCGACAGTACAGCTGATGGATGCGATCCTGCGCTGGGCTGACACACACACCGTCACCAGATGTGAAGGCAAACCCTCCAGTAAGTCGGGCCTTCTGCTCCCAAAGGCTTCACATGCAAACTCGGCAGAGCACCCTGCACACTGAATTGCAGAACGTACTCAAAAACCTGCCTCACACAAGAGCAAGTGTGAGAGAATTAAACGACTTTGTATGATGGCACAACACTCAGAGGAGACAGCAGCTGTGGTAGGAAGAATTCAGACATAGTGCCCCAATTCCCTCCTCCTCCTGTACACCCCCCATACGATTCTTTTCCATGAGTGTGGAGAGAACATATGGCTATGATGGAGATAGCAGAAGTTAAGGATGTCATTAAGATCTAGAATGAAACCAGGTGTGGAACACACACCTGTAATCCCAGTACTTGGGAGGCTGAGATAGGAGGATTGCAGGTTGAAGGCCAGCCTCAGCAACTTAGTGAGAAGATCTAGAATGAGTTGACTTTGAGTTCATCAAAAGGGAGACTAACCTGAGTAGACATGACTTAGGTGAACTTCTAAAAGAGAGACCCTCCTGCTGGTTTCAAAGAAGGAATCTGTTCTGCTATGCAAGAGTATTAGAGATAGCAGGGAGCCAACATCTGGGGGCAGGCTCAAGGGTCCGAGAAAAGCCCTGGGCAGACAGCTGGCACGAAAACAGCGACCTCAATCGTCGAGCTTCAAGTCAGCCAGCAACCACATCAAGTTGCAAGAGGATCTTGGGCCTCAGATGAGGCCACAGCCCCAGGTGATGACTTGTTTACAATCTTGAAAGGCTCTGAGCAGAGGACTCAGGT
Source organism: Graphiurus murinus (assembly GCA_004027655.1). Lineage (NCBI taxonomy): Eukaryota > Metazoa > Chordata > Mammalia > Rodentia > Gliridae > Graphiurus > Graphiurus murinus. The sequence goes on from PVLC010002947.1 coordinate 31,473, forward strand.
GATCCTTGCTGGGGACCTGACCTGCAGAAGAGGTGAGATAATAAACCACCTCTGTCCGTGGTCATTTATTGCACAGACATAGAACTGCAATATTGGAACTTAACTCCTAAACATAAAAAATTAGGAATAAAACCGGCAACCAATAGCATATAAAAACAACAACAAGAAAGTAATATGTACAAACTTCCATTGGTGGGTGATACTCATGGAGTGCTAGATAGTTTCCTGAATATATCCACGTGATAGCTTTTTACAGACAGGCTCAAATATAATAGTTATTTATTCATTCATTTATTTATTTTTGGCTAAGCATCTTGGATGATGTTCTCCAAACCACTCAGCAAAAACTTAGGGAGAGCTCCATTGTCCCCCTTAATCTTCCCTCTTTCTCTAGCATTGGTTGGTACATGATCCTTCTATGCTTCTAACTTTAGGATATTTATGTGCCTTACTAAAAGCACAAAAATCATCAGAAAAACTATTGAGAAATGTTCATTTTAACAAATTTCTTTGGACCCTTTTGGAAAGCCTATATAAGAGTATGTAAAGTATATATAAATATGAGTGAGTTTCTAAACCATTGTTATTTTGAATATTTTAACTGGCATCTCCTTGAGGAAGTACACTGGGTTACAAACTTCCTTTAAAACTTCAGTCTTATCTTAGTAATCTCAAAGGGGGACAAATGTTCTGGCTAAATTTTCATATGGCTGGAAAATGTAGGCTAATGCACCATTATGTTTGAAAATGGACACTTCACTCTGAAAGTTTTATATAGTCCAAAAGAGAAAAATCTATTTTTCTCAAAGGTATCCTGTGACAAACTAACAAATACTTGTACGAAAAACTATTTTTCAAGTATGTACTTCTGTGTTCTTTTATTATACATTTGCTTTCTCTAGATTGATACTTAGAGCAAGTCTACTCAGAAAGATTTTTTTAATACATTAAACATAGTTTTAGAAAAAAAAAACTGTAGAAGTGAAATATATGCAGGCAATGATGATAAAATTGTATGTGCATCTCTTTGAGCGTTTCATGTGAGAAGTGTTTTTACGTGCAATATTTGAAAAACGTTCATTGGAGTTATTTCTTCCCCCTTAAATAGGTATGTGTATTCAACATTTAAAAGGTTCTTAGTGTTTCTGTCTCATTATATTTTAATTAAACAGAAACTAAAGGAACATATTTCAACAGTAAGTATATTTTACTATTAATTTTACATATAAAATACTTATAATTTCTGATAATATTTATAAATTCTATTACATATTAAAATTGTTTCAGTTAATACTCCATAATAGTCTTCAATCCTGACAAAGAGCTCCCTTCATAAATATGAAAAGGAAAAAAAATTCCATTATGTAAATCCACAGAGTGTCACCAGGTGATAAAATATGTTAACTTCTTTTATGTTGCTCTGTAATAGTATCACAACTGACAAATTAGTAAGATTATGTTATGGGCTTTTATATGGTAATATATTTATTTTTCCTTGTAGAATTTTTATATGATTTTTAAATTTGCCATTTGATATTAAATCAATAAGGCTAATAGTAATACTGCCCATTGGTTAGGTTAGCAAAGTGTTTTGTCAGGGGTATTGTTTGCTTTTTTTTTTTTTTAATCAAAATTGTTCAAAATAAGGTAAAAAAGAAATAATCATAACTTTAAAATACACCTCATAAATAAAGCAGAAAACTTTTCAACACAATACACAATAAGTATACCAACACTATTCATTTTTCACCATAGTTTTTATTGAGTGGGTGGCAACTTTGAGAATTTAAAACTTGCAAAGAGTTTTATTTTGCAAAAGAAAAATAAATGATGGCTATTAAAATCAAGAGAAAGAAGGATGATCATAAGGAAAGAGTTTCAGAGATAGTAATAATACTTAGTAAAATTGTGTCAATAAAAAAAGCTCAAGTACTTTGTGCAGGTATGTCCCTATCACTCTGAACCACATATGATGTGAGACTAATAAAAATATACTTAAAAAACATAATGCGCCCATAAAAGTGTATTTTTAAAAGATGTAATAATGAGATAAACTGAATATTTATCTGGAAAAATGGTATGCCCATGGTTCTAAATGTAACAAAATCTGGGCCTAAAAATTTGTTTAAGGTCTCTTCTTTAAGTTTCAGATTACTCAAGTCATGCTGTAATTTAAAAAAAAATTAACGAAGCAAATGAGAAAATATTCTTCTTTTTTTATTGAGCAGGGTTTCTTGGGAGGAGAGGTATTTATTAAACGCAAATAAAATCTGGCCAAGACTAGTCTTTATGCTACTATGACTTTGGAATTTATTGCACTGAATGTTGGTTTCATACAACCTGGGTCCCGCCAGGAATTCTCCACACGTTGTGGAATAGAGGCCATGTATGGTTTACCGTAGTTTGAAATTTTTTCTTATGCTAAGCATTGGTATATGATGATGGTCTTCTCAAACAAGGACTCCCAAATTTAAAGTTTCTATTTATTGACATCAATGCATAGCTAAAATAGAAAAAGGGTGATTCCCACCTACATCTGTTTCTCCCTACTGACCATGTTGTGGTGAGAGTCTGAAAGAGACCACCATGTCCTCATACTGGTGATCTAAAGCCCCTTTCATTAGCAACTGGCATCCAAATGTATCTCTGCAGTAAATCCCAGGGCTCTACTGGGATGATTCAGTACACACTGCACACCATTCAGCTTTAAATGACACTAAAGTAAGCAATTACCATTTTCTAATTCCCTCACTTTCAAGATATGCATTCAGAATCAATGTTGAGAGCCTCTAGGTTTTACACATTCAACTTCTAAGAACCAACTCCCACATGAAACTCACCAGTTCCTCAGGTAATGAATAACAGTCTCCACAGTTATGTGAGGTTAAAGACAGCAGTGGTAATTTTGGTGGTGCTTGGACAGTGGTGGCAGTGGCATTAGCAGGGATTTAAACTTTCCCCACAGTTATCTATTATTATTATTATTATTATTATTATTATTATTATTATTATTATTATATCTAAAGAAGGCAGACATCTAATGAAATAGCATCTCTAACTCCACTTATACTGTCTTGACACAGTAGAATATAAAAGGAAAAAAGGAGTAAACCTAAAGTTAAAAACACTGGAAGAAGTGGCCAAATATCCTCACTGTCTATGATTAGGCTGAAAATACAAATTGAACACAATCAACGTAAGTGCTTCCTTTTTCTCTCATATACACTTATCCAACTGTCCCACAAGCATAAAAATCCAAGACTTGCTTCCCACCCCAATAAGACAGTATGTATCTAGACTACTGGAGCGGAAATGGACTTAGGTGGACTCTCATATCAGCTCCAAGAAAAACACAGTCATATCATAGTAAAAACAATGGTGCATGATAAAGCTTTTAGAATGAGGTTATAGGAGTCGAATATGAGAACAAAAAGAAAGAAAGAAAGAAAGAAAAAGAACAAGAATAAGGAGGAAGGGGAGCATGCAAAAGCAGCAGAAGATTCGAGGAAGGTGAATATTCACAGTGGAATTAACTGAGGGTGTTCGCTAGGGTTGGCAGTACAGGCTCATATTTACAAGCTAAAGCCTCCTGGTAAGATTTCCAGACTCAAACACAGAGCTTAAGATGCCTGAAAGAGAGAGGGGACCTGACCGTGGTCCTGAAAGAGAACAATTTAGAGCTGGTTCCCAACTGTCTCCTAACATCCATACAACATCGTGTCTATTTTGTCTTCCACGCTTGCTTAAAGGAACCAAATGTCCAATAATAGTGTCCTCAAATGTTG